>VZQC01004854.1:704469-828778 GCA_009823505.1 Rhizomys pruinosus
CCTTCCTTCCTTCCTTCCTTCCTTCCTCCCTCCCTCCCTCTCTTTTTCTTTCTCTTTTTCTTCTTTCTTTCTCTCTCTTTCTTTCTTTCTTTCTTTCTTTCTTTCTTTCTTTCTTTCTTTCTTTCTTTCTTTCTTCCTTCCTTCCTTCCTTCCTTCCTTCCTTCCTTTCTTTCTTTTTCTTTCTTTCTTAGGACTGAACATGCCAATGCTCTACTACTGAGCTAAATGCCCATATATTTTTCAATATATTTCTAGACATTCACTTTCACATTTCAATATGAGGATGAGACTAAGAACTGGAGAGATAGGTCCACTATTTAGACCAATTACTGCTCTTGAAGAGGACTGGAGTTCATGTCCCAGCACCCACATGGCAACTAACAATCCAACACCCTCCTCTGGTGTCTGGGAATATGGCATGCAACAGTACATTTACATACATAAGCAGGCAAAACATTCATACACATAATTTTTTTAAAAAGAAATATTTGAAAATGTATTAAAGTAGTACAGAAATCATTTTAGAATCACATTTAATTTCTATTTTTTATATTTTATCAGTTTAGGATTTTTATTTGTACTCCTCTTGTTTGTTCATAAAGTGTGGAGATTTTTTTAATGTTTGATAATTTTATATACACATATAATGTGTTTTATAAAATCTGCTCCCTCCCAAACCCTCCCCTTCTACCCCTCCTTAACATCCCCCAACACTTTTCCCTTACAACTTCATGTGCTCTTATTGATTGATTGATTGATTGATTGATTTATATGAATGTATTGTCTGCGTGTAGGTTTGTGCACCCGTGTCGTGCAATGCCACGGAGGTCAGAAGAGGGTGTCAGATTCCCCTGGAACTGGAGTTCTCCTGGAAATGGAGTTACAGACAGTTCTCAGCCACCATGTGGGTGCTGGGGATTAAACCCGGGTCCTCTGAAAGAGCGGTCGGCACTCTTAACTGCTAGGCCATCTCTCCAGCCCCCATGTGCTCTTCTTTAAAAAGAAAAAAACTGTTGAATTTATTGCATGTGTATGGGTGTGGGACCCTCTACTGAAGCATGGGTAGTCTCTCAGGGAACACATCTCTGAAGAAAGCTGACCTCCCCTCCCCTAGTAGCCATTGATTGCCAATAGTTCCTCAGATAGAGGTGGATGTATTTCATATAGCCAACAGGTAATATCCTGTTCATCACCTAGTCTTCTATTTTAGGATTTTCTACTTAGTTTCTTAGAAAAAGAATTACTTAAGATACCTTGATATCACTATCATCTCATTGAACCAACTTAGAAAATGTTAATATTCTCTATGAATAAAATTATAATTTATAGAATAACTTACCTGTTTAACTGAGAGAATAAGTCTAGGATTATAATATTATCAGATCTAACAGCTCTTCTAGGAAAATGATAGCTTTGTGGGTAGTTTGTTCAGAACCACTGGTGGCAAAACCTTAAATCATTCCAGGAATAATATAGTGACTTTTATTCTTAATTCTGGAGTGTCAAGACTGTTTGCTGAAAGAGTTCTTAACATGACCATTCACAAAACACTGCCATGTTATTCAAAAGGCAACTGGCTATTACTGCTAAGACAAAGACTGGAGTTATGGATGGTTATTAGCCACCATCTGGGTGCTGGGAATCAAACCTGGGTCCTCTGCAAGAGCAGCCAGTGCTCTTAAACACCAAGCCATCTCTCCAGCCCCTTAGTTCCATTTTACATGACCTTTCAGCATGCTTATCATGGTTGACTATTGCTTCTTGCCCTAAACGTCTTTTTTTTTTTTTTTTGGTCCTTTCGAGACAGGGTCTCCCTGTAGCCCCAGCTGTCCTGGAACTTGCTCTGTAGACCAGGCTGGCCTTGAACTCACAAAGATCCACCTGCCTCTGCCTCCCAAGTGCTAGGATTAAAGGCGTGCGCCCTAAACATCTTTCTTTCCTTGGCTTCTAAGATTCTCTGTTCTCATGGTTTTCTTTTTATCTCATTGGATGATCTCCCTAGGTTTCTCTTTCTTCATCTCTCCAATCACTTGTTAGACTAGAGGTACCAAAGGCTGGTCTTTGGACAGCTTGGCCAGTGCTCCCTTGCTTGTAATGCTATCTAATTTCATGGGGATCATTCTCACCCTTCTGATACCCAGGTTTAGATCTTATATTAATACTTTTCTTGTTATGAGGACCAAATACCTGACAAAAGCATTTTGATGAAGGAAGGGTTTATTTTGACTCACAGATTAAGAGGGAATACAGTCTGTCATGGGGTGAGATGCATACTGATTGTTGCAAGGTAGCTGAGCAAATCACAACTATAGTTCTATAAGAAAAACTAGTTTGTCATGAGATTATGTCTAACCACAGTATTTATTTTATGGGAGTGCTTCTTAGTATTTCTTATACAAGGCTGCTTGAGCTTTAGTCCAAACCTTTTCTAAAATTTTATAGAGTAGTTAAGAGTGTCAGGTTGGTGTAACTTAGCCTTTCTGGATGCTTAATGACCATACTTAATGCCCATACCAATTTGGCCCAGGGTCTTAAGGGATAACTTTGTTCTTTGCCCTCAAAGGTCAACTAAGTCCCAGGGGACTATGCATGGGGACATCTCTTGAAATGCCCTGCAAATGTGAGTCACCAGTCTTCCTGTGCAGGGAGGTCTTGGAGATCCACTAATGGAACTTCAGCCAGTGTCCAGTCTATAAAGAGGAAAGTCTGCTCGTGCTTCAAAAAGGGAAGCCTGGTCTAGCAAGACCTGACTTTGTCCTCGAGTGGATGGAACTGGTGATTGAAAAGCCAAAAGGGGCCAAGGGCTCCCTACTGCTCCCCCCCCAACTTGCACGCAAAACCTGAGTGACCTTTGAAGACCAGATCCTCAACTGACCTTGAGAAAACAAAAACCTTGGTTAATCTGGGCTGTGTGGCCTTAAACATCCAAAAGGATAGTATAACCAGAAATAAATAAACAGTAAGGACTGAGAAATTGTACCTCAGGTATAAAACTTGAGATCTTAGTAAAAAGACAAAAAGTTAAAAAAAAAAAATAGCTGGCTTAGTGGCGCACACCTTTAATCCTAGCATTTGGGAGGCAGAGGCAGGAGGATTTTTGTGAGTTCAAGGCCAGCCTGCTCTACAGAGTGAGTTCCAGGCCAGCTGGGGCTACATGGAGACCCTGTCTTGAAAAGACCAAAAAATATATTAAACAAATAAAAAAAAATAACTAAAAAAAGAGCACAGTTGTTTTGCCTGTCTTACTGGCAAGTGCAGCTACCCTGTGGCTGCCACCGCTTTTGCCATCTTTCAAAGACATGAGACACAGCTTTTCAACCTTCCAATATGGACTGAAGACTCATGTCTCTACAAGAATCTTCTAAACCTTCAGTGCCAGATGGGGACTGCTGAGACATCCAACTTATGGACTGAGCTACTACTGGGGTTTCCACCTCTTCAGAATATAGACTCCCATTGTTGGGCTACCCAGGCTGTAACATGGAGACCAGTACAGGAAGATCAAGACAGGACACGGTGCTTACTGGACCTCATTTGGTGACCATGGGAAGGGAAAACCCGAGTGTAGAACACAAAGGCAGAACTGATGGTGGTTTGGGCTTGCCAAGGAGGAGACTTCAAACATGACATCTTTCAGCCTAATTTAAAAAAAATCATAAGCTGAAGATGCTAAAACCTATGATATATGTCACATGCATGTGTGCATATTTTGGAGTGATGCATATTGGAAGGAATAACAACAATAACAACAACAACAACAGAAAGACTGCATCAAAGAACTGACTGAAATGGTGGGTGAACTTCTGCTTGAAACAGTAAACTTCTGCATCAAGAATTTTGAGAGACTGAGAAAAAGATGAAAAACATATTTGGCAGAATGCATGAGCTCTGGTGGGGTGGGAGGAGTAAGGAGGGGGGCACGGGTCTAGATTTGATTTGTAATTTTATATAAAATGCACAGAGCTTCAATAAAATATTGGCTTTGAAAAAAAAAGAAATGAATGTTGTTCTTTCTACTTTCCCTTCTTTATTCATTCTGAGCCATAACACATGGGATGGTACTGCCTACATTCAGGATGGGTCTTCCTTTCTCAGCTAAATCTGTGTGTAAATGTTCTCATTGACATACCTAGAGGTGTGTCTCCTGGGATAGTCAAAATCCAATCAAGTTGATAAACATTAATCACTACAAATCTACCCATGTCAGTTTGGTGCCTGAACACATCACCTTTAATTTATAAAAAGCCACATGGATGCTTTATAATACAAAATGTATTCATTCCAACCTCAAAAGTCCATAATTTTAAGAGTTTCTAAACTGTTTGGAAGTCCAGAGTCCAAAGTGTCTCCCGAGACCCAATGCAACACTATGAGCCCCTATAATTTTTAGGTTATATACTTCTTACATAAAATATCAAGAATAAAAATTACCATTCCAAAAGGGAAAAATATGGAGTATAGCAAGGAAATAGCAGGTCAAAGCAAGGAAAACATCAACTCCTACAGCACCATGTCCCATATCTCCTGTTCGGCATGGCATTATCTGGGCTCTTTACAACCTTGTCTAGTCTCACTAATCCAGATCTACCAGCTGCACTATAATACCCTCTTTTTGGGGCCAGATACTCCATGCCTAAAGTGTTCCTAAGTGACATCCCACAGTCTTGGCTTCTCAAATATCCTGGGATTACCACTACAACTTAGGCTTTACTTTTACAGCTTTGTGCAGTGGCCTCCTTGCAGGAAATATGGCCATTCATTGATTGGCTTTAGTGGCTTTCTGGAAACTTGGTGCAAGCATCCATAACTTTCCAACTCTGACTTTTCTCCCAACTCTAGGTATAGTCTCACTCCCTTCTATCAGAGCTGTAGTGACCTTTGTGCTGCTTAGCATCTAAGCCTGGAAAAACTCTTCCTTAGGCAGTTATTTTTAAGCTAGGAACTCCTTCATAGACATTTTCAGTTCAGTCTTTTCCTACTGAAATGAATTTGACTTTTGACAAACTGGAGTCTTTGATGAGCTGAGTCTTGCCCTCCAAGAACCCTTCCTATTGTCTCAGTTCAAAACATGACATTTCTGGTTTGCTGTTTACCCTCTTAAGCAATTATGGCTGCTTTCTCCACACCTGCCTCATCTGGAACTTAAAATAATCATTTTTCTTCCCTTGCCAAGCTCTCTATTTTTCATAAGCATGCTCAAAGGTGTGTCTTTTAGCTAATTCTAAATCCAGTCAACAGTGAAGATTGACCTTAACAGATACTCAGTCTGGAGCTCCCTGATCTTCTGTCATATAGACCTACTTCCTAGTTGGAAACCCAGCTATGGTTCCTAGCAGGAATCTCAAATGCAATGGGCGTAAAAGCAAGGACTTGGTATTCTTTCTAAAATATGCTCTTCCTGCCTCTGTCCACCCAGAGAGAGGCTGTTTCATAGTTATAGTTGCTGAAGCCAATGATGGGCATATCCTTGTTTCCTTTCTTTCTCTCACAGTCTGCATCTCATCTTTCAGGCAATACTGTCAGTTCCGTTTTCAAAACCGGCCCATAAATCCACTGCTTTTCACCTACTGCATACAATTTTTGATACTATTTAGATTCTACCTTTTGCCTTTTCTTTCCTTCCCAGTGTCTCATTTGCACATTTGCTGCCTTTGACATTGCTGTTCTCTCTTTTAGAATTCTCTTCTCCCTGTGATAACAACATATCACACAGTTTACATGCTTTGTTGATTGTCCATCCGATATCAGTCACTGGATGTTACTTGAGAACTGCTTCATATATAGTATGTCCATAGAAAATATATATGTTTTAATTTTTGGATACTGTTTCATGTTGTAACCCAAGCTGGCCTGAAGCTCACCATGGTTACTAAATGTAAGATGCATGCGAGTTGAAGGACTAAATATACCCTATCAGACTTAGCTTTAAAGATATCATAGATAGTTTTTAGGAGCAATTTTGAGTGACTTAACTAGTTTTATTTTAAAATGAAAACAGCCAAAGATGAGAAAGAAAGAAAAAAACAGTATGAGAAGAATTCCAATTGAAAAGGTATTTTTATTAGTTTAAAGGTAGCAGTGATTTGAAATGAAGGAGCCAGAAGAAAGGGAAAGCTTGATGAAATAGACAACAGGAGATGATCATATGAGTCAGCTTTCCATATAGGCAGAAAAAGATGGGGCTTGGGACCATGAGGATGTTTGAGCTCTCGGAAGTAAGATCACCAAAGCCGGGTGCAAAAGTATGTGGCCAGGGCAGTTGCATCCGGTGCCACACTCACAATGGGCTTGAACTTGGTTCCTTGATGCTCTCCTCTTGCTTACTATCCTGAAGGTTTTCATAACAACAGAGTTGCTGCATTTTATTTTTCATGGTGAACAAATTATGTTACTTGTCCTGATAAGCATGTCTTCCATTACCAGAGGAAGGAGGGCAAAACCCAGCCCAGATCAGGAGAAGATTAGGCATTTAGGGGCAGGACATTGAGAGAGCTCCTACCTGGGTAGGTGTGGTTTTGTTTTTCATGTGAAGTAGGATGTAAGGTTATCTCCAAGAAGCAAAGGGAACAGAAAACATAAAGATGCAGAGAGCGCATGATCCAGGATAGGGAAGTGGTTGAGGGAGTGCCCGTGGAGCCCCCGATCATATCTTCTCTGTGCAGATTATTATCTGGATTGAGAACAAAGTATGTCAGTCAAGATGAAAACAACACAAGTAGAAAAGCAAAAAATGACTTTGTATTATGATACAAAACATATTTCAATATATTTTGCATATAAATGAGAAATTATGATTTTTTTTCCAGATGTAAAAAAGAAAAATGAAGAAACAACACAAGACCAACTGAAAAAGCCCCCAAGTGACAAAAAGTGAAGATTTTAGAATTTATCAAGAGTGCTGATTTTATGCACATCGAAAGACTAAGGGGCTGTGCTTCCCTGAGATGCTTGATCTGGTGTGGTAACAGTGGTAATGTGTATGTTTAAGATAATATTGTTGTGATGCTCTCCACTTAGATTGCAACCATGATGTCCAACATTGGCTATTAAAAGGTGTTACTTTCAAATTGCACCCAAGCAAATGACATGCTGTTTATACACCCAATAAAATTCAGTGTCTTTGGGGGGTTTGTTTAGACAGATACATGTTTAATTCTGTTCTTGTTGTGATGGGAAAAACTTTCTTTTAAAAAAAAGTATATATATACATATATATATATATATATATACCAAATACTATTAATTTAACACTTTGAAGAATTTGTAGGAAATATATATATTTTTGGTGAGATGGAATAATAGCGAAAAATCATATGGATAAAATGTGTTTTTAAATCAAAATCACACCAGATTTTTGCCCATAATGTGAGAGATTTGGAACTACTGTAAATGTTGTGACAACTTAAGCATCTCCAAAATGCTATGTCTGATACATTTTGGATTGTGTGTGCATACTGTTGTTTTTCGTGTGGACCCATAGAATGTAAAATTTGTGATAAATTGCTCATATGGAACATGCCTATGAAATAATTTCATTATATTCCTTGTGTGTGTGTGTGTGTGTGTGTGTGTGTGTATTCTGTTGTAATGTGAGTTACACAAAATATTTTACTAGTTTCTTTACTTTTTCGTATTCTTCAGGCTTTTGTATATGTATAAATTGCTTCTGAAGAAATTTCCTCAGGAATGCAGAACTTAATTTTTTTTATTTTTCCTGAAATATCTAGCATAGCAAAAGCCACTCAAATGTTTGGTTAATGCTGTAAGTACAAATGGCAAAATATATGCTTTTAATATATATTTAAGTGTTGATTTTTAAAAGAACAAAATAAAATCAAAGCTCTAGCAAATTTTGACTTATTAGATATTTAAAAATATATATAATTCTGAATCTTAAGTTTTTGAATAATTGATTTATTTCCAGTCTTAGATGAATATGTATGCAATTCTATTTTATTTGACTTGACTTGGGCCACATTAACTGAATAAAATTTCACTGAAGATATTTGTTGTAAATACAGATTTCCTTCATTTCATTTTCTGAAGTGTGCAGAGTGAAAAATGGTGACACCTTTTCTTTTTTTTTTAATTTAATTTTATTTCTGTATGTGTATGAATGTACTGTCTGCATGCAGGTTTGTGCACCTGGGTGACACCTTTTCAAGGATAAAGATGCACTTTCTTTTTTTTTATTTTTATTTTTTAAGATGCACTTTCTTTATTTACCTTTATTTACCTTAAAACACTTTATTTACCTTAAATCACCTCCTGTTTATGATTTTATGGTCAAAACCTCCCTTTATGTTTATGGATGCCAATGACTGGATTTCCAAGAACCTGATTGTTTCAAGTTCTCAAATATAATCCAAACTAGTATTTAGGTATAGAACTAAATTAGCATGCAATAAAGTGTATTATAATCATTAAAGTATTTGTGAAGATTGTTTTGCAAGAAGAGATGGAATGTTCAGTGTGAAGAAATGAAAAATAGTATCGAGCTGGGGTAGTGTTTGAACTTATCCTCCTGGAGGACTTGGGCAAACTCTAGAGAGAGCTACGTAAGAAAGGCAGGGAAGAGAAGGTGCTACTAGCATCTAGTTGGCAGAGCTATGGTCTGCCAAGGAGTTAAATATTCTTCACATCTATGAAGGCCTTCACAGAAAAGAATTTCCTACCTATAGCTTTCAGTGTTACTAAACTTGAGAGACACCGGAGTAAAAGGTACTCCTGGGTTTGAGTTCTGACTCGGCTACATAATATCAATAATCTTGAGCAAGTGAGATCAAGTCTCTAAGTCTCCATTTTATCCTTTGTGAAATGGTGTTAATAATATGCATTTTTTAAATTTTTAAAAATTTATTTCGTATGTGTATGAATGTACTGTCTGCGTGCAGGTTTGTGTACCCGTGTCGTGCAATGCCGTGGAGGTCAGAGGAGGGTGTGGGATTCCCCTGGAACTGGAGTTCTCCTGGAATTGGAGTTTCAGACGGTTCTTGGCCGCCATGTGGGGGCTGGGGATTGAACCCGGGTCTTCTGCAAAAGCAGTGGGTGCTCTTAACTGCTAGGCCATCTCTCCAGCCCCATAATAATATGTATTTTTTAAGGAAATGTGATGGTCATTTAGTTGTCAACTTGACATTTTAAGAATCATCTAGGGAGTCTCAATGAGAAATTTTCTAGATTAGGTTGGCCTGTGAGCATGTCTTTGGGATTTGGGAAGACTTGGGCACTGTGGATGGCGGTGCCATTCCCTGGTCTGGGGTCCTTGGACCCCAGTCCAAGGACTGCGTAGGAATGGAGTGTCAGTAATGGGTGCGTGCATTCCCTCTCTGCTCTTAACGGTGGCTATGATATGACTAGCTGTAGGCCTTCCCCTGATGATGAGGATTGGAACCTGAAATTGTTAGGTAAAATAAACCCTTTTTCCTCTAAGTTGCTTTTCTCGGGATATTTCATCAAGGAAGAGTGATAAATTAAGACAGTGGGTAAAAAGAGTAAATGAGATTGTACATGAAAAACATTTGGATACCACCTGAAGAATTTGATAAACACTAGCTATCATCATCATTATCATCATCATGCGTTATTCCCATGTTCTTGACCTTCTTCCCTAGTGGGCAGCTGGGTTGGTTAATTGGCTATCTTCTGGCTTCTCTGATTTCACAAATGTTTCCAATTCTTGGTGCTGGAAGAAAACATTATGTTAGAAATGGACAGTTTGAAATAATTATGATATCAATGCCAATTCAGTGCTCATGGTAATGAGCACTGGCAATTGCTGAGTGTTTGCCCTTTAAGGATGAGTCACTGTCATGGGGGTTTTATGACACTTCCCCAACAAAACCATTGTGAGTCAGTATTTAAATCAGTAACATTTTCTATGAAAATGTAGAAAGAAAAAAAGTAACAAAGCTCCCTGGTCATAGTATTTAATGGTATTTTCTGTCTTTTTCTTTTTTTTTTTTTTTTTTTACCAGAACAGTGTCCTTCCTCATTATTACTGTAGTGGTTTTTATTCTGGTGGTGTATATCCTACATCATGTGTTTATACTAACACAAACATGAATGCCTCATTATATACACTTATAAGTGTTTTGCATTATAATCCTATTTGTTGACAAAGAATATTTTCAGAAAAAAGAGAATTAGTTAATTAAAATTTGTCTGAGGAGCCAAGACAAGGGAAAATTACAAGTTAGTAGTAGTTTAAAGACAAATTTAAATTTATTACCAGCTTTTTAAATGTAAGGGATATTATATTATAGCAAGTAGACACTCTCAGCAAAAACATCTTAGCTGGGTAGCTGGAGCTCAGTAAAGAAAATCTAGGTCCCATGTTGCCATTGTCTTTGTAAAAAACCTCCTGCTTGAGTCAATCAGTATAAAGTCTTAATTAATAGTGTCAGATAAGCAGGCTAATATAGGACAATAAAGCTATCAAGTGGCTGTCTGGAAACTTAGCCTTCTGCAAGGAAGAAAAAGAAGAAAAATAATCCATTCTGTACCATGTGCCCAGAGATAGTTCTGTGACCTTGGGGGGAAAGATCTGAGTCTTATTAGAGTGCGAGTGACTAAGGGGTTGGCAACCTACTTGCAAAACAAAATAATACATTAGCTTCAGCTTTACTGGCTCAAATACCATAGGCATATTGACAGAAGATGGGGATTGGGGGAAGAGAAGAGAGGAGATGAAAGGAAGGTACAAAGGAGAGATGGTGGGGGAGGAAAGAAGAGGAGGAGGAGTTTGAGAGGAGGGGAGAGGAGGGAAGAAAATGAGGAGGAGAGAGGAGGGGAAAAAAAGAAACGAGAAAGGGAGGGCTAGAGGAGGAGAGGAAGACAGAAGAGAGGGAAGAGAGGACAAAGGAGATAAGAGACCTGAGAGACGTTGGAGACAAAGGGTGCGCAGGGACGGAAAAGGGAGGGGTAGATTTGTAACCAGTGCTTGTAACTGGCCTGTTGCCTGCATGTGGAACCTGGTATCTTTCAAGTACAGCTCTTGATGCTTCCTCTGGTGCCTCTGGTTGGTTATTTTATGCTGTTTACTTCCATTTCTTTTTTTTTTTTTTAAGTCTTTTTAAAATTTTATTTATTTATTTATTTATTTATTTATTTATTTATTTGTTTATTTATGTGTATGAATGTAATTCTGCATGTAGGTTTGTGCACCCATGTCGTGCAATGCCGTGGAGGTCAGAAGAGGGTGTCGGATTCCCCTGGAACTGGAGTTCTCCTGGAATTGGAGTTACAGACGGTTCTCAGGCGCCATGTGGGTGCTGGGGATCGAACCCGGGTCCTCTGCAAGAGCAGTTGGTGCTCTTAACCGCTAGGCCATCTCTCCAAACCCCCTACTTCCATTTCTTAATGTGAAAATTGGGGAATCATTATGAGAGTTAAAGCACTGGTCACTGGTAAAATCCTGAAGATGATGTCTGACACAGAAAAATTATGACTATATTTTAGAGCACAGAGGCTCACAGAAACTCGATCACCCTGGACCTGTTGATTTGTTTCCATGTTATTTGCTGGTATTCCTCCTTTCTCTGCTGTCTTTTCTCCTTGTTAGCAACACTTTCTTATCTGAAACTAGAGATGCTTCATCACTGGATTCCAATTTACCCCAGAATTATTGATGACAATTCTCAGAACATCAGACACCTGCTGTTATTCAAAGACAGGAACTTTGGCTCATACAAAAGGTTGAAACAGAAACTGTTAAAATCCTGGAGTGGATTTCTTATTGAGTACATAGCAACATGCACAATTAGTGCAGCCATATTCAAGGGACTGGTGATTGCTCTGCACATAATAGATCCTTTGAAGCTTCAAGAAGATAATCACACAAAATAGTTGTTCCTGCCTCTCTTTTATAGATGAAGAAAATGGATTCAGAGGGTATTCTTGAGAAACCACAGCAGAAAGAAGCAACAAGAAGTCAAGTCAGGGCCCTTGGTGCCCTGCCTCTCTTAAAACCAAAAAGCTAGTCTGCTTACAGCTGAACAGCTGTGAGACTTATTTCATCTGGCTGAATTTCACTCAAGAATTCTGGGAAAAGTGAAGAGCCATATACAGGGAGAAGCCATGCGTTTGCCATCCAGCCAGCCATTCTTTCATTTATCCCACAGAAGATTTTATGCTGCAAACCCAATTATCATTTAACTTGTCATTCGTTTTTAGGATGTGAGAGAAATGGAAATCAATGGGGAAACCCATGATTCTTAGGGTGATGGTAGTACTTGTTAGAGGTGAGGGGAGAAAGGTGCAAAGGGAGAGGGGGGCCCTCAGCCAGCCCCAACCTCTTCGATGTGCGAACTGGGGAGGCCCATGTGGTGACTAGGCTGTTCTCCAGTCCTTTGACAAACTAGTTGAGATAACTGAAGAAATGGAAAGGTCTGTTTGGGCTCACAGTTCCAGAGGCTTAAACCTGTGCTCACTTGGCCCCATAGCTTCGGGGCTGAGGCAGCTCAGCATGGTGGAAGCACGTGGTCAAGTACTGTTCAGCTCACAGTACCTGGGAAGCAAAACGAAAGAAAGGACCTGGACCACAAACCTCCGTCAAAAGTCTGCCCCAGTGATCTAACTTCCCCCCATAGGCCCTACCTTCCACCACATTGAGTAGTACCAAGGCACCGCGAATGGGTCTTCATGGAACATTCCAGAGCCAAACTATAGCGGGGAGAAACATCAGAACCTTTTAACATGGACAGCCTATGAGCATTTTTAAAGCAGGGCATTTACGCGCATGAGACAGTCCCCTCTGCTCCACCTGAGTATTCCTCCGAGATGAGCCTCATTTGTAGTAACGATGTGGCACCAGCCTCTGTCTGAAGCACTGGCTCATGCAGCTAACCGGGCCAGAGGGAGCCATTCGGCAAAGAGGGAAGAAATTAAAAATGGAAGCCTTCCTGCTCCATAGAGTCTATGGAATTGACTGGCAGTTCTGTGAAAGCTCTTAGTCCACTAAACACGTTAAAAATTCAGATATTCTTGGGACTGGAGAGATAGCCTAGCGATTAAGAGAGCCGACTGCTCTTGCAGAGGACCCGGGTTTGATCCCCAGCACCCATATGGCGGCTGAAAACCGTCTTTAACTCCAGTTCCAGGGGAATCCGAGACCCTCTTCTGACCTCCGCGGCATTGCATGACATGGGTGCACCAACCTCCATGCAGACAATACATTCATACACATATGGAAAAAAAAAATCAGATATTCTTGTTTCATAATCTCACCTGAATTGGATTAACAATGGTGGAAGGATTTTTTCTTTCATTTTTTCCTTCCTTTATATTTTAAAATTGAGGCTACAAAGAGGAAAAATCATAGGAATATCAGCCAGTAAATGTGGATTTAGTTTGATTTTTATTTATCTTTTTTTTTAAATTTTTTTTATTAATTTTATTTCTGTATGTGAGGAATGTACTGACTGCATGCAAGTCTGTGCACCCGTGTCATGCAATGCTGCAGAGGTCAGAAGAGGGTCTCGGATTCCCCTGGAACTGGAGTTCTCCTGGAATTGGAGTTTCAGACGGCTCTCGGCCGCCATGTGGGTGCTGGGGATCGAACCCGGGTCCTCTGTAAGAGCAGTCTGCGCTCTTAACCGCTAGGCCATCTCTCCAGCCCCAGTTTGATTTTTATTTAAATTTGGGTGATTTAATTGCTTCTTAAAGGCACACAAAATTGAGCACTTACTTGTGAGAATTCCTAAAACTGACACAAGGTGGCGCGCACATCCCACTTCTTACCCTCAAAAGTCAAATTTCATTGAGGTTGCCTGAGCTTTCTCTTCCCAGTTTGTGTGTTTACCAGTTCTGCTCCATGTGTTGGCTAGGACCATTGCAAAAACAAAACAATATTCCACCTATGCACAATTTTTCCAAGAGGCAGCTTTTGAAATTATAATAGAAAGTATTCCTCTTCCTGGCTGTTGATTTTTTTGTCTTCCCTAGTTCTAGGAAACCCTGCCTTCAGGTACCAGAAGAGGGGGCTATGACACATCTAATATACTTGAATGTGTAAAAGCTATAGCCTTTTCTATTATGCAACAAAGAGAGAGAGAGAGTAAAACAAAGTCAAGGTCAGCTGGATTTTTTCTTAATTTAAGATGGTTATGCACAAATGCTTTATTTATCAAAATCAAATTGTAAACCATTCTAATTTGTCTAAGATCTTAACATTTAAATAAGTCTTTGATGTCTTTTGAGTTCAAAGAACTATTTTCAATTGTGACTTCTTTGGGGTGTTCAAAGCAACTTGAGCTCAAAGTGAAAGATATGTGAATGTGTTATTTGTTGACTTAATTCAGAATATCTTCTGTCACTGTCCAGCCCCTCCACTGAACAAAAAGACTTATCTCAAAGACAGAATGGGAGGTTAACTAAGTGATTATTCATGTTCTTCCAAGGGCTGAAAGAGAAATAAGGAGAACTTTTCTTTGTGCCTTGTGGGAAAGTTGAATACACAAAGGGGACGCTGGCCAAGTAGTCTTGGCAAGAGACTATTAGGGGTTTGAAGCCCTGAGCATAGCTTCTGATATATCTGAAGTCCTTTCCCTGGACAAGAAGTTCCTGTTCACTGACAGGACACGTGGAGGTGGGGAGCGTGGGAAGGGTGGAGAGGAAGCCATCTAACATGGTTTATTTTTATCTTGAGTACTTAATGTGTAGTAATTAAGTTCTGACAATAGCTCTATGTGTATAAACACATGGCCAAGAAGTTCTTGTCTAAGGTCACCCTAGTAAAATGCAAAGTTAAGTTTTAAAGCAAGGCAGGCTGGCCTTAGAATCTATGCTTTTAACCATGGACTTCTACAATGTCTACAAATAGCAACAGACACTTCTGTGTTAATTCCTTTATGATCGATACTCTTCTAAGCATTGTAACTGCATCAACAGTCCCTTTGATTCTTGAAACAATCCCATTGCATAGGTACTGTTATCCTCATTTTACATCAGATGAAACTGAGGCACAAGTGAGTTAAAATGTTAAGGTAATGATTGAGGTTTAGGATATGTTTAAAGACTAGAATGCCTTTTATTGTAATGAAGTCTTTCTGAAGGCCACCGAGCAGCTGCAGAATTCGTTTCTGTCCCTCCCGTCCCGTTGCTCTTCCTCCCCCTTTTTCTCACTTTCCTTTTTTATTTTATTAATATTTTATGTGCATGAGTGTAGTACCTGCATGTATGTAAGTGCATCCAGGTCCTCCAATGCCCAGGGAAGTCAGAAGAGGGCATCAGATCCCCTGGAACTGGGATTTCATATGGTTGTGAGTTGCCATGTGGGTGCTGGGAATTGAACTCAAGTCCTCTGAAAGTGCACCCAATCCTCTTAGCTGCTCATTCTTCAGGGGATAACATCTGTGTCCCATGGCAAAAGAAGTTTAGGAGAATGACCAGGAGAGAGTAATGGGGGGTGGCTGCTCTGTGGTGGACTGTGGCATTACTGTGCCAATATTATAATCACCTGAACAAAAAACCTGACTTATTAATTTAGGGTTTTCTGTGTTTTTTTTGGGGGGGGGTTCTATTTTTGAGACAGGGTTTCCCTTTTAGTCCCAGCTCTCCTGGAGCTTGCTCTGTAGACCAGGCTAGCCTTGAACAGAGATCCGCCTGGCTCTGACTCCCAGAGTGCTGGGATTAAAGGTGTGCACCACCACACCCAGGACTAAAGATGGTTTTTAGCCGCCATGTGGGTGCTGGGAATCGAACCCGGCTCCTCTGCAAGAGCAGTCAGTCCTCTTAGCCTCTGAGCCACCTCTCCAGCCCCATAAATTTAGTTTTTTAAGAGTTATCCCAAACTTGGAGGACACCCATTCTCCTGGATATTTCTTGCAACCATCTGTCTCCTGGAACTGGGGTGATGGAACTTTCTCTGGAACTCTGTTTCTGTGTCCCCAAGTCAGGATTCAGGCCCCACCCATAATTTTATTCAAAATGATTTCTCTAGTCTCAACTAGAGGGGAATACAAGGTTGGCTCCACCCTAATCTTAACAGACCATCCAATCTTTTCAACTCTAGTTCTATAATATTCCATTCACCTAAGACCATGTGTTGCTGCCAGTCTCCCTGTATGCATTGGAGACAGTGCTTAGATATGTTAATTTTCAAGCATAACCACATTAATTCATTCATTCATTCATTTATTCATTCATTCATTCTCTTTTGGGCTGTAATACCAATTTGAGGTTCCCAGGAAACAAGACAAGGTGCCCAGGTCACAAGACACAGAGCTCATGGTTTTCTGGGGTTAACTAAAAGTCATTAGACCAGATTATGTCCATTTTTAAGTCACTCCTACAGTGGACACAGACTCAGGGTACTTAGCAGTTAACTTGCCTACTAGCAGAAAATGAGGCCCAGTGCTGGATGGTTCTTTCACCAAGACTGATAGAATCCTGAAGAGGAAGACAGCAATGCTCTTCTATTTACACATTCTTGTTATTACAAGTGTTCTCATTGAGTTTCAGCTTTCTTATCTATGAACTAAGTTATTGAAAAATCTAAGGTCAACCTAATTTGGATAATCTCTGATTTCTTGGGCCCATTTTGAAGTATATTTAAAAAATTATTTATTTAACATGTAGGAGTGTAGTGCCTGCATGTATGTAAGCGCTCCCATGTTGTGCAATGCCCATGAAGGCCAGAAAAGGGCATCGGATCTCCTGGAAATGGAGCTAGCTGCAGATGGTTGGTAGCTACCATGTTGGTGCTGGGATTTGAACCTAGGTCTTCTGCAAGTACAATCAGTGCTTTTAATGACTGAGCCATCTCTCCAGCCCCTGAAAGATATCTTGAGAGAAGAAAAATTATCATCCCTGGTGCCTATGTACTTTTATAAACATTTATATTTTATTTCATTTATCCCTAGACTACAGTTTTCTAGCTTGAGAGACAGACTGGGCATGCTGTGTGAAACTGCACACATATACATTCAATTCTGAGTGACATTATGTTTCAAGGTGATGGCTAATCTTGGTTCTCAACTTACACCTGTGAAGAGGAAACTGCAGTTGAGAAATTTCCTCCATTGAATTGGCCTGTGGGCATGTGTGTGCTGCATTTTCTTGATTGCTGATTTGTGTGGGAGGGCCAGCCCACTGAAGGTGGTGCCACCCTTGGACAGGTGCTCCTGGGTTTTATGAGAAAGCAAACTGAGCAAGCCAGAGCCAGCAAAACATTAGCAGCAGTACTCCGTGGTCCCTGCTTCAGCTCTACCCTGACGGCTCAGGGATGGATTATGATCTGAGTGTAAGATGAAATGAAACCTTTCCTTCCCAGTTTGATTTGGTCATTGTTTTTATCACAGCAGCATAAAGAAAACTAGAACACTCAACATTAACTGAAGATAGTATCAGAATCCCTATAGTAAGTATATGGTACTATGACAGTTTCATTCTGATCTGTCTGCTGAGTTCTTCCTAGCTCTCCTCACTCTCCACTCACTGCTTCTCCAAGATGGGAAAACGGGCAGTTCCACACCAAAACATGCCTGACTTTCCCAGGTTACATGCATGTTACACCATGTCACTTTGGTAATGAGTCCGTCAATTTCAGTGGATAGGAACCGTAAGACCTTTTTCCCTTGTAGAAAGAAATCAATGTCTTATTCTCCTTTGCTCTATTCATCTCTGTTCTCAGATTTCTCTGCAGTTATCACAGAAGAATTTTAGCCACAGAAAAGAACAGAGGGGCCCTTACTAGTGGCTTTCTGGATACTCCTTAAGACCTGATGTTGCCTTCTTGAGTCTAGGGTCAGCCAGATAAAGGGAAGCACTGCCACAAGGGTCAGATGATAGAAAGTGAGGTATGCTAAAAAAGGGGCACTTTCAGAGCAGGAAATCAAGTGACATCACAGAGGAAGGATGAACTCAGAAAGAATCAAGTGTTTCAGAAAAGAGGAACAGAGAGGAGGCAGAAATACACAGGCATGATGGAAAAGAAGGGCACTAAAGTGGATCAAATTGTGATACATACAAAGAGACGTGGTACAAAATATGGGAGGATGGAAATGAGGTACAGAACAGATCCGAAGAACCCCGGAAAGACTGTCACAGATCACACGTTCCCCCAGGAGAGAGCTGGAAAGCTCCTTCTTTATTTTTTGTTTCAAACCCAATTTTTATTGAAGCTATGTGCAATTCATACAAAATTTCAAATAAAATCTAGACCTGTGCCCCTCTCCCTGCCCCCCAACTCCACCAGAGCTCATGCATTCTGCCAAACATATTTTTATCTTTTTCTCAGTCTCTGTCAAAATTATTGGGTGCAGAAGTTTACTGTTTTGAGCAGAGGTTCACCATTTCAGTCAGTTCTTTGACGAAGTCTTTTTGTTATTGTTGTTCCTTCCAATATGCATCACTCAAAAATATGCATATATGCATGCCACATATATCATAGGTTTTAGCATCTTCAGATTATTATTTTTTTCTTTATTAGGCTGAGAGATGTCATGTTTGAAGTCTCCTCCTTGGCAAGCCCAAACCACCATTAGATCTGCCCTTGTGTTCCACACTGGGGTTTTCCCTTCCCATGGTCCCAAATGAGGTCCAGTAAGCACCAAGTCTTGTCTTGATCTTCCTGTGCTGGTCTCCATGATATGGCCTGGATAGTCCAACAATGGCAGTCTATACTCTGAAGAGGTTGAAACCCCAGTAGTAGCTCAGTCCACAAGTTGGATGTCTCAGCAGTCCCCATCTGGCACTGAAGGTGTGGAGGATTCCTGGAGAGACATGAGTCTTCAGTCCATACTGGAAGACCTCCTTTGTTCTTTCATGTGCATACGGTACCAGATTTAGCAACAAAGGCTTTATAATTTTCTGGGTCCAGAACAATGTATAAGTCATACACATATGTGACTTTTACACCAGGTAATGGTTGCCATCTGTACTCTTTCTTTTCATGATGGGCCATGTTATCTTAGGAAATTTCTTAGTGAGTTCACCCAGTCATCATAGCTTACAAAGTAGATGTATTACCTACCTGTTACTGTGATAGCACTGTGACCAAGGGAATATAAATGAGTTTATTTAGCTTATGGTTCCAGAGGAATCAGAGTCCATTATAGCAGGGAGGCCTGGTAGCAGGAGGTGGCCAGAAAGCTGAGGGTGCACATCTTCAAGCAGGCACAGGAAGCAGAGCCAGACTGGAAATCTGGCAAGGTTTAAGAACTCCAAAAGCCACCCCAGTGATGCTCCAGCATGGCCACACCTCCTAAAACCTCACAAAACACCACCCTCACTGGGGAAAGAAATATCCAAATATTTGGATCCTATGGGGGACATTCTCAGTCAAACCAGCACAGCAGATATCCCAGGCATGGCTCAAGACATCCATACCTTTTGATTTAGCTAGGACAGAACAAGTGGGTTAGGAGTTGGTCAAATGGTCATTGAAGTTTACAAGAACAGATATTACTGCCAGAAGTGTAGATATCATGTTTGATCTACACTTTTCTTGGACTAATTGAACCAGATGCTTCATTGACTCATTTGGTGAACTTTACATTTTTTTTTTCTTTCACATCTTTACTATCAGTAAGGTTAGTCAGAAAACATCACCAAGTTTCATGACAATATAGACTAAAAAAAATTCCAGAGTAGTGAAAACATGACAGAAAACAACAAAACTGGCTACCGAAACATCACAGTTTTAAGTATCTACCTAGTAAGTAAAATAAGAGGAAACTTCATCTGGCCTAGGCTTAGAAGGACATGCTTTAAGGACGCATTTTGGTTATAAGAATATAAGTTCTGGGGCTGGAGAGATGGCCTAGTGGTTAAGAGCGCCGACCGCTCTTACAGAGGACCCGGGTTCGATCCCCAGCACCCACATGGCGGCCGAGAACCGTCTGAAACTCCAATTCCAGGAGAACTCGAGCTCCAGGGGAATCCGAGACCCTCTTCTGACCTCCGCGGCATTGCACGACACGGGTGCACAGACCTGCATGCAGACAGTACAATTATACACATAAATAAATAAATTAAAAAAAAAAAGAAAAAAGAATATAAGTTCTAGGGGCTGGAGAGATGGCTCAGTGGTTAAGAGCACCGATTGCTCTTGAAGAGGACCCGGGTTTGATTCCCAGCACCCACATGGTAGCTAAGAACCGTCTTTAACTCCAGTTCCAGGGGAATCTGACGCCCTCTTCTTACCTCTGCAGCATTGCACGACATGGGTGCACCAACCTACATGCAGACAGTACACTCATACACATAAAAAATAAATAAAAATTTAAATTAAAAAATTAAAAAAAACTCTGGCAGAATGCATGAGCTCTGGTGGGGCGGGGGGGGTGCAAGGAAGGGGAATGGGTCTAGACTTGATTGGAAATTTTGTATGAATGCATGCACAAAGCTTCAATAAAAAATTGGCTTTGAAAAAAAAAAGAATATAACTTCTCCTTATTAAGACAGGCTAGGGGCTGGAGAGATGGCCTAGCGGTTAAGAGTGCTGACTGCTCTTACAGAGGACTCGGGTTCGATCCCCAGCACCCACATGGCAGCCAAGAACTGTCGTCTGAGGCTCCAATTCCAGGAGAACTCCAATTCCAGAGGAATCCGACACCCTCCTCTGTCCTCCGCGGCATTGTACGACACGGGTGCACAAACCTGCATGCACACAGTACGTTCATACACATACATAAATAAATAAAATAAAATAAAAAAGACAGGCTAAGGCATCTGGTCCTTGTATGCAAAAGAAAATGAAAATAGTTTTAACCTTATTCTTAATCAATAAATGAATAATGGATGGCAAATCACAAAATAACTTCGTTTCTTTTTTGTTGCTGTGATAAAGCACTCTGACCAAAAGCAAATTAGGTGAGGAAAAGATTTATTTGGCTTCCAGGTCACATTCTATCATTGAAGGAAGAAAAAGCAGGAGCACAGAAAACCACAGAGGAACGAACACCTGCTAGCTCATGTGCAGGCTTATACTTCCATAGCTTGCTTTTATAAGTCAGGATCACCTGCTTAGGAATGGTGTCCCACCTCCGGTGGGCAGGGTCCTCTTGCAACAATTAATAAGACAATCCCCCACAGACATGCTCACAGGCCAATCTGATCTAGGAAATTCCTCTGTTGAGGTTCTCCTGTCAGATGACTATAGGCTGTGTCAAGTGGACAATTAAAGCTAACTAGCACACAAACCAACCCTGTAAAAAGAATATCCACATTGAAAATAAAGATCTGAAAGGTGTAAGTGAATTTGACCCAAAATAAACAACAAAATACAGAACCACAGTGCTTCAGTAGACAGCTATGTCTGTTCAACAGATACATATTCCCCTCCCAGGAGGCTTGACCTGTTTCTTGCATATCTTTCTTACCCTAGCTGGTAATCTGATAGCAAAAGATGTTTCTCCCTCGACCCTTTCCTTCTCTGTTTGTTTTTAGTATTCTTTGCAACATAGCACTTGAAATTCCTTCAGCCCTCAGAGATGCACGTAGATGAGAAAATTGGATTCTGAACCATTGTTGGTTCTGCCTTTAACGCTCCTGCATCTTAATAAGCTGGGGGATAACCAAGCCCTGCTAGTGCGAGTGAGTGGAATTTCTATATCCAGGAGGGTCTTCTGTGAGTTCTCTGAAAAGGAGCAAAGCTGTAACCAGATGGTAGTTGACAGGCCAATTTTAAAGGCAAGTATCTGTTTTGATTGCTTTCCTAAGGGAGAGTGAATTTGCGAGAGCGGAAGAGAACAGAAAAGGGAGAAGAAATAGTAAAGAGAACAGGTAAAGAGAAATGTGACTAGGAATGGATATTGGAACTGAAGGAGAAAAACGAGCCAGGTCTAGAAAAATAGAAAGTACAAGGAAGCAGAACTGCACATTTCCTCAAATGGTTGCCTAGGGAACTTACCTGGGTGAGGTGTGCTCTCTCCTGAATAATTGCTGAGGGACACATGGATTTGGTCTCTTGGCTCTCCGAGTATATATTGCAAAACAAACACATTTCAGGCATAGGTGTTAGAAACACTGAACTTTCTGTGCCTTATTATAACAGCAGAAGTGGTCAAATTCAACAATTTTCAGTGTGGTATGAGACAAATTATATATAAGGTTGAACCCTAGGAACATCAGCAAGGTAAGACTTGGAACATTAGGTCAGCTTGGGATGACACGGTAGTATTTGTAATGGTCAAACAACAAACCTTGGAAAAGTAAATCAATCGGGAAAGCAGCTGAAATCCCACTTGGTGCTGTGGGATAATCATTCCAGTTTTCTTGGTATTTTGCTGAAGGCCATTTTCCCAAGAAAAGAACTTTCTATACTTGAGGGCCTGTAGTGTGCAAACCAAGTTTCACATTATGACAGTTACCTTCCAGCTTGGGTCCAGCAAAGCTAGCAAGGAAAAAAAATGTGCGTGAACCATGGCTCCATGTATTTGGTTTGTATCATTGAAATGAAGTTTATGTATGCAGAGTTAAAGATACAGACATACATACATACATTCATATATACATACATACATACATACATACATACATACATACATACATACTTTTTACCTAGGTTCTATACTTTAGTGGGCAAGGCAGCTACATATTTTAATTCTAAGTAAATTTCATAAAAGAGCAAAATATTTAATTCAACAATAATTGTAATAAAGTTTTTAGACATTCTAATAAAATTGGAGTCCGATGCTACTGCTGTCTCTCAGCTTGTATTCAGAGACTAGCTCTTAATGAAGTGTGATTTTGCTTTCTTCACAAACATTACAGGAAGGAATTGGTTCAGATGATCTTTTAAATTTTTAATTGGAAATTGGTTTGTAGTTTTCCCTGATTAAAAAAAAATTCCTTACCAAAAGCAAAGCTAAAAATTGGGGGAAATAGTTGTAATTACATAGAGAGTATAAAAGAATAAATATTTGAAAAAAATACACAAGAACCTTCAAATTGTGACTAAAATGGACAAACAAATGTTTAAAAGTAGTAAAAATAGGCCAGGACCTAGCCGTTTCACTCGGTCTCTATCTGGCTGCCTCAGGCATTCGGGTACAGCCTTCCCCATGGACACCTAAGAAACCCACTTCCCACCAAGCTGTGGTGCTCAATATTGTTAGAGACACAGATAAAGTTACCAGACTATAAAGGATTTGACATTAGTGTTCTTGAAATGAGTCATAGCTCGTTAGATTTTGCCCAGGTTATTCCCAGCACAGAGAATCTTGTGAGGGAATTGCTCTTTGCTTCTGACATCTATAAGGTAATATTGAGCAAGGAGGTGGGGCTGCCCAGTTCTGTGCTGTCCCCTGAAATCTGATCAGTCTGAAGGCTGGAAGGCGTGCTGACCATGTGGTGACTTGAGCGTGGTCAGCTAAGAACTGCAGAAGCCAAGAAGGTTGAGAATGTGAAAGTTTCCAACCTAAACTTTCAAGTTATACAAAAATTCCAGACCCAAGCCCCTGGAACCATCATCCCGGAAGCCCCTAGGTATACTTCCTGCAAATGATACCACGCGGGGGTGAAGTTTGAATTCAGACCTGCTCAAGGGAGCAGTGCTGGTTTTTTACATGTCTTCAAACTTCTCATCCAAGTTCGGTGTGATTTTTTTGCTGATGCTCAAAGGAATATGGTTGACCATGATGACTTGCTGGGGTCTGCCGTAAGAGAGAGTCCGTCCTTCTGTCCTAGAATACAACTGCAGGCTGGAAACAACTCTTTATAATACGTCTGTTTGTTTAAGCATCTACGTCATGGGGGTGGTCCTGGAATGGATTAAGACCAATGTGGGGGGCAGTGGCCACGGAGAAGCTTAACTCGAGCAAATCCCAAATGATTTATGACATTATTGATAATTCTCAAGGATTCATACTCCAGTGGAGTACCAAAATAGAAGCAAAATAAATATTCCTTTCCGCACTGGCAATAGCAAAGGCAACAACACTTTAGGAAAAGCAGTTTCTTGATAAGGCAGGGAAATTCAGTGTGATCTCCTTCAGTTCTAGGAGATCCAAAGCCCTCTTCTGGACTCAGCGGGCATTGCACAATACAGGTGCACTTACATACATGCTAGCAGAACAGATGCACATAAAATACAAATGAATAAATCTCCCTTCAAAAACAACTTGATTACTGCAACACTGTCCTACTTGAAAATATTGTCCTATAATCGTTTAACCTCTTTAAAACAAGAAAAATTCAAATCTTGGTTCCAATATACTGTCAAAAAACTAACCTCAATCACACTTATGTTTGTCTGTGGCACTTTCATGATGTATTAATTCAATTCTATTAAGTTAATATGATCTTGGTGTTGGAGAGATGGCTCAGTGATTAAGAGCACTGGTTGCTCTTGCAGAGGACCTAGGTTCAATTCCCAGCACCCACACGGTGGCTAACAACCATCCATAAATTCAGTTACGGGGGAATCTATGCTCTCTTCTAACTTCAGTGGGCATTACACAACACAGATACACCTGTTTACATTTAGGCAGTACACTCATACACATACAATAAATATAAAAAATAAATAAAAATTTTAAAAAAACAGAAAAAGATAATGACCTCTTCATGTCTATCAGACTTCTTAATCATGTACTCTTCAAAATTTGTTTTTATAGCATTGTAAACAATTTAAAAAACCACCAGCAAGCTCTGTTCTTACTGTGTTTTACTATTTTCGAATATGCACAAATACAGAGATTACTAAATTAAAATAGATTTTTCTTAAAATTTATTGAAACAGTAAGGCTCATGTTAAAAATTCTTATACTTCTGGGTGTGGTGGCACATATCTTTAATCCTAGCACTCAGGAGGCAGAGGCAGGTGGATCTTTGTGAGCTCAAGGCCAGCCTGGTCTACAGAGTGAGTTCTAGGACAGCTGGGGTTACAGGGAGACCCTGTCTCAAAAAGACCAAAAAAAATTCTTATTACAGAAAATAGCAATAGGTAACATCATGATAGGAATGAACTATGGGAGAAGATAGACTTACAACACAGACAGTGGTGATGGTCTCATCTCATGTCTTTATATCCTAACTCATCAGGTAATGTATGTTAAGTATGTACACCTTTCTCTACATCGTTTGTGCTTTAATAAAGTCTTAAATGGATTTTCGCAAATACTTTATGTTCTATTAGGTTTTCATGAAAATCATTATCTTCTTATTCTCTTTATAATTTAAAAAATATCTATTTCCCAAAATAAAATGATTAGAATTATGAAATCTGTCTTACCTCTATAGGGTGTCTCATTCTCTGAAAGGAGTGAACCAGGATGAAAGTGTAGGAGGAAGAAACAGAAACACCAATGTACTGACTTTCTTCTTTGTGTTGTTGAGCTTCACACTATGCATATTTCCACTATTTTTAACCCTCTACTCATAGTTCAAGGGTCTATTCTCTGTGGATACCAGATGGGTTAAATTTTGCTTTAACGATGTCTTAGTTCTTTCAACCTACCTGAAGGCCTACCATGGTAACTTTTAATTCACAGTCTTTGTCTGTCTCTGGATACAACCATAGGCTCTTGCTTCCTCATCTTCCACCCCTAGGTGCAGTGTCTTTGTGATGTCTGCTATATGAATCTGTGTTTAACTATCTGTGATAGAGTAACTTAAAGTATTCAGTCTTGCTTTTGGATGACAGCAAGAACTCAATTCACCTGGCATAAAAGCAAAAAGAGAGAAACAACTGGGCTCCTCCCTCAGCTCAAGGCTAGGCTTCCCTGTTCCAAACCTAGATTCAGACATTTGCAACCAGCCTTGGAGAGCTCATGACTAGCTGGGTGAGAATTAGCTGGTCTTCTAGTACAGAATCAGAAGAGAGAACCTGAAGCCTAGACCACCCAGCCTTTCATACCTAATAAGACAATGAAGGCATTGATGAATACAAGCAAAATCAGTTTCCAATTCAACAACAACAAAACAACACTTGAGCTTCATGCCAGAATCACAAACAACAAAAGAAATCTACATTCCAAAATCACAATGAAAAAAACAACATGAAAAGACCAAATAATAGGTCTCTACTAAATGCTACCAATCCCATAGAAGAGTGCTACAATGAGGACCCCCTAGATGTAACCCAAGACACAGAATTAAAAAGACCTATTATAGACATGGTCAAGGAATTAAAGGAATTAAAAGAACATGCAAACAAATCAAAGAACTAAAAGAAGATAGGGATAAACTAAAAGAAGATAATGATAAACTTCAGAATCAACTCAAAAAATATATGGAAATATTGAAAAAAAAACTCAGGCTGGAATGAAAAAGTGGAACAATCAATAAGCCATCTGGAAAGGACAGGAGAAAGCCTCAGTAATGTTAAGGAGAAAATAGAATATCCAAGTAGAAGATAACAGGGAAGAATTGGAGTGCTCAAGCAAAGATTATGAAAAAAATTTAAAAACAAAGGAGTGGAATAATACAGAATTGTGGGACACTATGAAAAGACTGAACCTATGCATCATAAGTATAGAGGAAAGAGAAGAATTTCAGGATAATGGTATTGACCAGATCTTCAACAGGATTGTAGAAGAAAATTTGCCCAAATTAAGGAAAGACATATGCAAACAAAAACAAGAAGCACATAGAATACCAAATAGACAGGAGCAGAAAAGAAATTCTCCACACCATTTCATACTAAAAACACTATATGTTCAATACAAAGACAGAATACTGAAAGCTGCAAAAGAAAAACAAGTGACATATAAAGGAAAACCCATCGGAATTACAGCTGACTTCTCAATGCAAACGATGAAACCCAGCAGAGCTTCTTGTACCAAAGTAGTCCCTGTTCTAAATGACTATAGATGCCAACCTAGAATAGTTTATGGAGCAAAATATCTATTATAGTTGAAGGAGAAAGAAAAATCTTTCATGACATAGGCTGAAGAAATTCATGTCCAGAAAACCAGTCCTTCAGAGAATACTTGAAACAATATGAGGAGAAGAATAAAGGAACAACTACATCCAAACAGCAACAGAAAGTAGTCAATGAAGGTATAACTGTGGAAATACAAACCTAGACCAATAATGCGAACAGAAATTAAAATGATGGGAAGCAATAGATATCTCTCAATGACAGCTTTAAATATCAATGGACTGAACTCTCCAATAAATAGGCATAGACTAGTAGAATGAATTAATAAACAAAATCCATCTTTTTGTTGTCTGCAAGAAACCCATTTAGCCTTTGCTCTGAAGAGGATGGAAAAGAAGAAGTGAGCGGAAACTTAACTTCTTTGAAAACTAATGACATCAGTGTCTAATTAAAAAATTCCAATTCTGTTGCACTCCTGTTCCTGCTAATGTATTTTTTTTAATTTTTTTTTATTAATTTTATTTATTTCTGTATGTGTATGAATGTACTGTCTGCATGCAAGTCTGTGCACCCGTGTCGTGCAATGCCGCGGAGGTCAGAAGACGGTCTCGGATTCCCCTGGAACTGGAGTTCTCCTGGAATTGGAGTTTCAGACGGTTCTCGGCCGCCATGTGGGTGCTGGGGATCGAACCCGGGTCCTCTGTAAGAGCGGTCGGCGCTCTTAACCGCTAGGCCATCTCTCCAGCCCCCCTGCTAATGTATTAAACATTCAGTTTAACAAAGAAAAAACAAAAACAAAAAACAGGCACTACGTTAAGGTGAAAGGATGGAAAAAAAATATGCCAAGCAAATGGAACTAAGAAGCAAAGAGGAGTTGTTATTCTAATATCAGACAAAATAGACTGCAAACTAAAACGAATCTGTGGCTCAACCCATTTATTCCCATGGTGAGCCATGTAGGAATCTCGTGCGAGAAAAAGCACAACATACAGACACATGTTAAGGTATCCCAATACAGAGAGAAATCTTATTAGAAATGGATGGGTTTTATATTCAGTGTGACTTAATCTCTCAAAGCCCCAGACCTTTGTGTCACCACATCCCAATCCATGGGTGTGACCAGGGAGGTCCCATGACTCCTAGTTGTGCCTCTGGGGGTCCCCAGTTGGAATGTTGTTCATTCATACCTAACTTAAACTAGATTTTCTCACACTAATCAACAGATGAAGAGGGTCACCTCATTCACATCAAAGGAAAAATTAACCAAGAAAATATCACAATCATGAACCTCTACACACCAAACTCATGTACCAAACTTCATAAACACAATTCTACAAGACATTAAGACACACTAATAGTAGTGAACTTCAATACCCCAGTGTGTCCATTTGACAGGTCAACTGGACAAAGAATAAACAGGTAGACATTTGATCTGAATGATACAAATGCATACAACAGACATTTACTGAATATTCCACTCAAGCACCAAAGAATATACTTTCTATTCAGCACCCCAAGGAACTTTCTCCAAAACTGACCACATACTGGGGCACAGACTAAAACTCAACAAATACAAAAAAATGAAATAATTCCTTGCCTTCTATCAGACCACAATGCAATAAAGCTTAATATTAATACCAGAAGAAGCCCTAATAACTATATGAACTCATGGAGATTAAATGCTCCTGAATAATGAAGGGGTCAAAGGAGAAGTTAAGAAAGAAATAAAGTATTCCTGGAATTAAACAAAAAGAAGAATACAATACGAAAAATCCTGGAACACTTTAAAAGCGTCTTAATAAGGAAATTTATAGCTCTAAGTGCCTACATTTGTTTGGGGTTTTTTGTTTGTTTGTTTGGTTGGTTGGTTGATTTTTTGGTCTTTTCGAGACAGGGTCTCCCTGTAGCTCCAGCTGGCCTGGAACTCAGTCTGTAGACCAGGCTGGCCTTGAACTCACAAAGATCCACCTGCCTCTGCCTCCCAAGTGCTAGGATTAAAGGCGCGAGCCACCACGCCCAGCCTAAGTGCCTACATTTGAAAAACAGAAAGCACACAAACAATGACTTAACATTTCAACTCAAGCCACTCGAAAGACAACAACAAATGAATCCCAAACCCAACAAACAAGAAGAAATAAGAAAAATCAGAGTGGAGATTAATTAAGGAGAAACATAAAACAATACAAAGAATCAGTGAGCTGGTTCTTTGAAAGGATAAAGAAGATAAACAGGCCCTTAGCCCACTTAATCAAAAGAAAAAGAGCAACTCCAAATCAACAAAATTAAGAGATGAAAGAGAAGCATCACAACAGATAAGTAAAAGAACATTATATAGGAATATTTTAAAAACTTATACTTTATTAAATTTGAAAACCTAAAATAAATGGATTAATATCTGAAACTATGGGACTCACCAAAGCTTAACCAAGAAGAGATCAACAGCTTAAACAGACCCATAACATATAAGGAAATTGAAACGGTAATACAAAACCTCCTGACTAAAAAACATCCAAGAACCATACAGATTTATGACAGAATTCTACCAGAAAGAGTACCTACAATCAACAATAAGTTATTCAAAATGATAGAAACAGAGGGACATCTCCCAAATTCCTTCTACAAAGCCAGCATCACTCTGATACCAAAACCAGGTGAAGATACAACCAAAAAAGAAAACTATAGGTCCATATCCTTAAAGAATATACATGCAAAAATTCTTAACAAAATACTCGCAACTTCACATAGACACACATCAAAAACATCATTCACCATGATCAAGTCAGATTTATTCCAGAGATACAGGGATGGTTCAACATACATAAATCATTAAATAAAATAAATCACATAAATGGACTCTAAAGACAAAAACCACATGGTCATCTCTATTGATGCCGAAAAGTCTTTTCATAAAATCCAACATGTCTTTTTTTTTTTTTTTTTTGTATGTGTATGAATGCACTGTCTGCATGTAGATCTGTGCACCCATGTCGTGCAATGCCGCGGAGGTCAGAAGAGGGTTGTCTCGGATTCCCCTGGAACTGGAGTTCTCCTGGAATTGGAGTTTCAGACGGTTCTTAGCTGTCATGTGGGTGCTGGGGATCAAACCCGGATCCTCTGCAAGAGCAGTCGGTGCTCTTAACCACTAGGCTATCTCTCCAGCCCCCTCAACATGTCTTTATATTTATTTATTTTTTTTTAATTTTTTTTTATTTATTTTTGTATGTGTATGAATGTACTGTCTGCATGTAGGTTTGTGCACCCGTGTCGTGCAATGCCGCGGAGGTCAGAAGAGGGCGTCGGATTCCCCTGGAACTGGAGTTCTCCTGGAATTGGAGTTACAGATGGTTCTCAGCCGCCATATGGGTGCTGGGGATCGAACCCGGGTCCTCTGCAAGAGCAGTCGGTGCTCTTAACCGCTAGGCTATCTCTCCAGCCCCAACATGTCTTTATATTTAAAGTTCTAGAGGGAACTGGACTGGATGGAACATACCTCAACATAATTAAAGCTATATACAACAAACCCAGAGCCAACATCATTCTAAATGTAGAAAAATTAGAAGCATTCCCCTTAAAGTCAGGAACCAGGCAAGGCTGCCCACTGTCTCCACTCCTTTTCAATATAATGCTTGAAACTCTTGCAAGAGCAGTAAGACAAGAGAAGGAAATTAAAGTAGTACTAATTGGAAAAGAAGAGGTCAAACTATCTTTTTCTGCAGATGATATGATACTATACCCAAGGGATGCCAAAAATTTCACCAGAAAACTCCTAGAAAAAATTAACAGTTTCAGGAAAGTGGCAGGTTACAAAATTAATCTACAAAAATCAGTAGTGTTTCTATATGCCAATAACAAACAAATGGAGAAGGAGTACATGGAGACCATCCCAGTCACAATAGCCTCAAAAAATCTCAGAAAAAACCTGACCAAAGATATTAAAGATCTTTAAAATGAAAATTTTAAATATTTGAAGGAGGAGATTGAGGAGGACATCAGAAGATGGAAGGACCTCCTATGCTCATGAACTGATAGAATTAATATAATAAAATTTACCACCCCACCCAAAGTAACAGATAAATTCAATGCAATCGCACTCAGAATCCCCATGTCTTTTTTCACAGAATTAGAAAAAACCCTAAAATTCATATAGAAACATGAAAGACCCTGGGTAGTCAAAGCAACCCTAAGCACAAAGAGTAATGCAGGGGGGATTATTATACCATATTTCAAAGAATATTACAGAGCTATACTCATAAAAACAGCACAGTACTGACACAAAAATAGACCCATAAATCAATGGAACAAAATTGAAGACCCAAAGTTGAGTACACGCAATTTCAGCCACCTGATTATTTGACAAAAGTGCCAAAAACCTCAGTGGAGGAAAGATAGTATCTTCAGGAAATGGTGCTGGCAAAACTGGATCACCACTTGTAGAAGAATGAAACTAAACAGCTATCTTTCACCTTGCACAAAAGTCAACCTAAATGCATCAAAGACCTCAATGTGAAACCTGAAACTCTGAAAATGTTAGAAGAAAAACATTAGTACCTACAAGATATAGGTGTAGGGAAAGACTTTCTAAATCAGACAGTGACTGTGCAGAAAATTGTGCAGAAAAGGTCAACAATCACTGATTGGGACCTCATTAAACTAAAAAGCTTCAGTACATCCAAAGAAATAATCAAAGAAGTGAAGAGAAAACCCACAGAGTGGGAGAAAATCTTCACCAGTGACACATCTGACAGAGGTTTAACATCCAGAGTACATAAATTACTAAAAAAAAAAAAAAAATGATCCAGAAAAACCAATGACTCAATCAAAAGATGGACTAAAGATCTGAACAGAGAATTCTCCAGAGAAGAAGTAAAGATGGCTAAGAAACATCTTAAAAAGTGTTCAGAATTGTTAGTAATTAAGGAAATGCAAATTAAAACCATTTTAAGATTTCATCTTACCCCAGTAAGACTGGCTATGATGAAGAACACAAAGGCTACCAAAGGCTGGAGAGGTTGTGGGGAAAGGGGGATACTCATTCACTGCTGATGGGATGTCAGACTGGCGAACCCCCCTGTAGAAAGAAGCAGTGTGGAGAACTCTTAAAAGACTAAAAATGAACCTATCATTTGACCCAATCATACCACTCCTGGGCCTATACCCAAAGGATTCATCCTATTGCAGAGATACTTGCACATCCATGTTTATTGCTGCTCTTTTCACAATAGCAAAGAGCTGGAAGCAACGTGTCTCTCGGCTGAGTGAGTGAATCATGAAAATATGGTACATTTACACAATGGAGTTCTATGTAGTGGTTAAGAAAGATGATATCATGAATTTTGCAAGTAAATGGATGGAACTAGAAGTTATTATGCTGAGTTCACAGTAACACAGACCCAGAAAAAAGAAGAAAAGAAAAAAAAACCCTACATTGTCTCTCATTTGTGGATTCTAGCACCAAATCCTTATTTGTAATTATATACCCTGGTGTAACTTCAGGAACCAGGTAAATGAAAATGAAACAGGAAGGTAAAGGGAAAGAGGGAACTTGGGACAGAAGGCTAGTAGGTGATAATTATTACTAAGGAAGGAATGGATAAAATCAGGTTATGTAAATGAGAGGGAAGTGGGTTATAGAAGGAAGGGGGGTGATAAAGAGGGAAAAAAGGAGCCCAAATGAAGTGGGGCCATAGGAGACTGGCAGTATCAAGGGGGAAATGGGGACACTTTAAATGGAGAAGACATGGAGGGAGGCCTAGAAAGATAAAGGGAGGAGTGATAAGTAATACCTTGCTAGGGAAAACCTGAGCGGATCATATCAGTTTAACAATCTATTGACAAATTACACACGCAATACCTCTACATGAGTCCATGTGCAAAGATGAAGGCTGCATATCAAGAAACAGTACCAGACAGGAGAAGCATTCTGGTATTCAGGAGCTCAGCTTTTTTAACAGGACTCAGACTCTCTTGGTTTGTTTGTCTCTGCCACATTTGACTTTTCACACCAGAACAAGATATGTTCAAAAAGACATGTGACAGAGAGATGACCATCAAGAACTTCAGATGTGTAACTTTTCATTTAAACATCCATAGAAGAGGGGCTGGAGAGATGGCCTAGCGGTTAAGAACGCTGACCGCTCTTACAGAGGACCCGGGTTCGATCCCCAGCACCCAAATGGCGGCCGAGAACCGTCCAAAACTCCAATTCCAGGAGAACTCCAGTTCCAGGGGAATCAGACACCCTCTTCTGGCCTCCGCGGCATTGTACGACACGGGTGCACAGACCTGCATGCAGACAGTACATTCATACACATACAGAAATAAATAAAATTAAAAAAAAATCCATAGAAGAGATAGCTGTCATCCTACCCTCAAGACTTCCAGCCTATAATTTCTGGGGAGATTTGATACTTTTGCTTGAGACATTCTCTTGTCATGTCCTGTTAGCCACAGAAAGAAGTCACTTGGATTGCCCATCACCTAGACTCATTCTCTTCACTGGGCCAGAAAAGAGAAAGGATGTCACCTGAACCCAAAGTTCAACTGAAGGAGAATTTTATAACAACACTTACCAGTAAAAGAAGAAAACACTTAATTTTTTTGGATTTTAAAAACATCTTATGATGATGTTTCCACTTATTAAAACATATAACCATGAAAATAGCAATATAAATGAATATTTAATAGTCTCTTTTACACATATTTATGTGAACATTTTTTATCATTGAGGGAAAAGAAATATTCTCCATGTGAAAATATATGGCAGTCTGAGATAGGATAGAATGACCTGCCCCTAGGTAACCATTCTCATGAACAGTACCAGACAGAAGCTAGAAAATCATCTTCCATTTATTATATTCTTAAAATAAAGGCAGTTCTATTTAAACCACTAGTATGTGTGGCTTGTTTCCTTGCCAAAGTCAGAGATAAGCATCACTCTGAGTACATGGAAATTTTGAGTAGTAGGATTATTTAGCTATGATAAGAGACAAGTTACCTGATCAAAGTCTTTCTTTGTCAGACATAGGAAATAACAACACTTTGACTATAAATACATAATTAAAAATAAAATATGACTTCCCATGATTCCAAGAATATTACTTCTTGTTTCTTCATATGTTGGGTGCAGTATTAACCACTTGACACAATGGTGTTTACAAAGCACAGCAATTACACATGGTGGCTGAGGAACATTTTTTGGCATTAAGCAATATATATATATATATATATATATATATATGACTTTAGTTATGTGAATGCTAATACCAGTTCAATTATCTGAAAACTCAGCACACATTTATGAGTAGTTCTAACTTTTTAACACAAAATGAGAATGAGATATGTACATTTTTGTTGTTTTGAGACAAGGCCTCAGCTTGTCTGGGACTCACTCACTATGTAGACCAGGCTGGCCTTGATCTCACAGAAGTTCTCCTGTTCCTGACTTATGAGTGCTGGGAAGAAATTCATGTGCCACCTCACTTGGTTGACACATGTACATTTTTAAAAAATAAATTAAAATTTAATATTCATTATTGAAAATGTATACTTGTTTTAGACTTGTATGAATATTCCACAAGGAAAGAATATTATAAAACAAAATTTTAATTTCTCTTGCATTTAGTTTACTTTTTTATAAAAATCATTTTCCACACCTATAATGTAACCTCTACACATAAGCCCCAAGCATCATAGAACAAGGACCCAAGAAGACATTAACTGCCCTTAATTCTCATTAAGGAAGCTCCTCCATGCAACAGGAGACCAGGAAATCAAAAGGGCCTGAATGGCCAAGCCCATGGTGGTTAGGAGTATACACTGTGTGGTTCCATGGACAGGTCACCTGTACTCAGCTTCACCCACCCAGGGCTCAGGGAACACTGTGGAAGAGAGGACAGAAAGATTGTAAGAGCCAGGGAGGTGATGCAAGACCAAACAGAAATGAATCCTACAAGCTCCCAAGTTCCTCTTTATATGAACCCACAGCATCGGTATCAGCAAGCACAAGCCCCACACAAGCTCAGCTGCACAAAACCCAGCACAGAACTTCAGAAATGGGTAGCAGAGCCCAATCTTGGCTGAGGAAATATTGGCAGCAGATGGCAGTCAGGTGAGGAAGAGCTGGCCTCCCTTAGGAAACGGACTCCAAATAGGCTGACTAGAGCTTAAGGGATGAGATGGCACTGAGGAATGGGCAGGGAGAGTAATGGGTGCAATGGACCCTAGTAGGAATGACAGAATGGGAGGGAAGAGGGGCTGCTGTAGGGTGCCTATGGAGAAGCAGGTATGAAGGTGATTAAGGAGACTGAAAAGTTATGTGTGAAACATAAAAAATTTCAATAAAAAAGAAATCACATTTTTAAAATATTTGATTTATTATTAAAAAATAATTTTCAAGCTTTGCATATGTCAAATGTAATTACATATTGTCTCTTCATATTTTAGAATAATTCCTAATAACAGAACATACAGTAAGTGAAAATATTGCTATAATATAATTATTTTGTTAAAATGAAGGTAAGAAAAATATTTTATGTATTAGATGTACAAACATAAATTGTGATTGACTTTGTTATTGTTCCATATATATATACATTAATGGTTGGTCAACAACTCAATTAGACATGTGAATGAATAAATTAATTTCAATATTTTGTTAGTTTTCAGTCTCAGAAAATCATGTAATTTTGTATCCTTGGATTTATAACTAATTAGTCATGTCTGTCCAGATAGGAAAATGTCCAGTGCTACCTAGGCTTCCAATTTTGCTCTTCTTCTGAAGTGCACTGGCATTAGAGGTAGAATTAGATAGAACAAGAAACTTATTCTTAATAGTCATGAAGAATTTAATGTCATGAATAGTAGCGTTTTAAGTCTTTAGAGAAGCAAAATCTGAGCAAGGAAAAATGAAATGAAGAGTGTAAGTACTGAGTGGAGTGGGAAGATGAGGAAAAGTGGAAAGACTAGATGGAAGCTTCCTTTTCTTATTTATTTATTTATTTATTTATTTATTTATTTCTGTTTAATGTGTATGATTGTATTGTCTGCATGTATATAAGTGCATCAATGTCATGCAATGCCCAGGGAGGACATCGGATCCCCTGGAACTGGAGTTATGGGTGGTGGGTGCTGGGATTTGAACCTGGGTCTTCTGTAAGAATAGCCAGTGGTTAAGAATAGTTCTTAACCACTGAACCATCTCTCCAGCTCCCAGATGAGGAGCTTTTCTGGCCTTCTGGACTTCATTGTTACTCTGAATTTTTCTGTGCTCCTTTGCTAAGCATGCTGCTAACTTGATTATGTTACTGATATATACTCATCGCCATCCAGCTAAAAGTTCATAATAAGCAATTTTCAGTGGGCTTAAATTTCTATGTGAAAATTCAGTTGTAATCTTGAGGAAAAGCATCATAAGAAACAAGAAGCTTTACCAAAACCCACAGTTTTATATAGTCACCCTTCAGAGCCAAGTAATGGCTGGATCTCATTATTCTTGGTAATTGGAGCTGAGGCCTTACCATCTGTGCTTTTCCTGCAGGATCCCAGCATGATAGGCAAAGCCATACCAGGAGCTGACCCAGAAGACAGCAACCTGGCAGCAGAAGAGGGACCCTCTCTTGACTTGCAACTGTGTGAACAAACATCAAGAGCATCTGCCTTCTTCTTGCAGTGCTTCCCTGCCTGTGCCCTCTTTTCTAGAAAACTGACACATACCTCTTCTCCAGCACACTGCACCCTAAATAGCCATCTGTTGGTGATCACCTGATGGACTTGGTTCTTCTTTAATGAAACAAAGAAGAGGGGAACAGGGGAGAATGACTTCTGGGACACTAGCTCAGCTTGTTTATTTATTTTATTTTATTTTATTTTATTTTTTGTATGTGTATGAATGTACTGTCTGCATGTTGGTTTGTGGACCCATGTCATGCAATGCCATGGAAGTCAGAAGAGGGTGTCGGATTCCCCCGGAACTGGAGTTAAAGATGGTTCTCAGCTGCCATGTGGGTGCTGGGGATCAAACCCGGGTCCTTTGCAAGAGCGGTCAGTGCTCTTAACCGCTAGGCCATCTCTCCAGCCCTCAGCTTGTTTATAATGTAAGCAAACTTACCAGGCCTTGAGCTCCTCTTGTATCCTAAACATATAGCTTTAATTTCTGAGAACCTTCCCTTGCTCTTGACCCAGAACAATGTATGGAGGTGTTCATGTATGTTAGGAATATCAAGTTCTGCAAGCATCATATAGTAGTTGGAAGCAACAATAATTGTCCCATTTGTGTCTCAAACAACAGTTGGGATTAAACAGATAACATCTGTTGATGCTTGCCTGTGCTGCTTTAGATCTGTAGGACGCCAGAAAGGGGAAATCCCCTGATAAAACTAATCCTTCTCTTTTTTTCCTTTTCCATTTCATATTGGATAGATTGTTTCAATGAAAGAAAGAACAAAGCCTATGTTTGAGAGGAGAGCTCTAGGAGAAATATGAAGGAGCAGAAAAACCATCAAGGGGAATAAATTCTGTTTCCTGAGCTCTTTAAAAGAAATCAACAGATCCTAATCCCGACACGGGCAGACTAGCCTCCATGCCTGAAATAAACCCAACTTCTTTCTCATTGGAGTCCTGACTCTCCTTCTGCGCCAAGTCTCCCCTCAAAGTGAACTTGACATCTGGTGCTGTGAACTTGGGGAGGGTTCAAGACTGGCTGCTTTGGGTCAGGCATGGCTGATAGACTTCAATCAGACCAGCTTCCAGGTACAGGCTCTGCTCGCACCATGGATCCAACTTCGTCCAAAAGGACAAATCCGAACTCACTCCTGCTGACAATGGTTACATGCAGGTGTAAAGCATCTCATCGTCTTGTGTCATTAGCCCCCTCTTGATCATCTGCCATCAGCTCGAAGCAGCTAGAACAAAAAACGTTGCCCCCTATCCCCATGACACAAAAGGGTGAAATGTAAGGCTGTAGGCCCAACTAAGTTGGGGATTTTCCAGGAAGCCAACTGAGGTAGTAGTTCTGAGAAAGTTTCTCCAATCAGTATCTTACTGATACTGGTCATGAGCCTCAGTTTATCTAGAGATACTTCTACTGACACCAGCCACAGGTCTACCCACGCCCATTCCCCAATTTCATTGTAAGCCCACTTGTGTTCTTGGGTATAAAACCTGCCACTCTGGGACATTCTGCCTGCTGGTCATCCTAATCTCGAAACAGGCAGGCTAGCCACCATGCCTGAAATAAACCCAACTTCCTTCCAAAAAAAAAAAAAAAAGAAATCAACAAACAGACATCATTATAGTGGTTTACATCTAAGAGTGTTTGTGTGAATTAAATGTGTGAATATATACAAACAGAATAGTACCTAGATCAAAGGAAGTCTTATGTAAGTGTTGGTCCCTCTATGCTGGTCCTTGCCATTGTCCCTTATTTCAGATGATTCTGGCAGTAGTGTGGCAGCAATGAGGAGTGGGTTTATCTGGTCCCTGGTTTGCATGATTTGTGTATGCAGCAACCATTCTGAGAACCCAGCTTCCTGTGAAGTCTGCACAGGGGTTTCTACCACATCCTGCCCACAAGGTGTTATTGGTTTCACTTTGCAGTAAGCCATTTTCACACTAGGAGACACTTAGATTTAATTTTCATCTCCATGATTGCTAAGGATGTTGAATATTTTTTAGTAGTTCTTAGTTATTTAAATTTCTTCTTTTGAAAGCTCCCTGTTCAGATCTCTAGCACATATTTTCATGGGATTATTGGTTTTCTTGATTATTTGTTAAGAGTTCTTTGTGTATTGTAGATATCGATCATCAATTAGATGTTTAGTAGGCAAAGATTCCCTCCCACTCTATGGGTTTCTTCTTTACTCAACTGATTGTCTTCTTTCCTTTATAGAAGCTCCCTCTAGGAGCCATAGACAATCTAACAAGCACTCTATTGCCAGGCAAGGGAAACCTCTCTTCATGTTGTTGGTCGGGGGCAGGGTAAGCTAAGAGACTCTCAAACAATATAGACTTTTGGCTGTTACCCTTAGTTGACTCAGAAATTGAAGGTAAGAACCTATTGCTGAAGACATCACATAATTTAGAGACAGGACTTTTAGGATTTCAGGTGGAACTGAACCGAAAGCTCCCCTCCTGAGAACTAGCTCTCATAGTACAGAAGGTGCTGTGCAAGATGCCAGGGGAGAAAAGTGTCAATAGTCCTACCAGCCGTAAAGCCTGGAAACCGAAACAGCGACTAGATTGACAATATATCCTAAATGATGCAATAGTGGCACATATATCTTGGGGGCAACTGACAGCTGTCTAATTGGACCTCAGGCCTGTTCAACGGGAGGAAACTCATGCCTGGTACTGCAAACTTAGCTATCTTCCCCTGGGTAGAGAAATCATAGACACTAGAGAACATTCTGCTGCCATTTTCCTAAACCAATATAGTTTCTAATTGTATTCTAAATACTTATCCTTATACCCACAAATGAGTGCGGCTTTCTCCACTCACAAAGAAGCTTGTTTTTGCAGTAGATTATGGCCACATGGAAACATGACTTGTTGGGTAATACTGTTATCTACAACACTCAACTCAGTTATATAAGAAACCTGACTTGGTGGGTAATACTGTTATCCTCAACACTCGGTTACATAGGAAACATGATTTGGTGGGCCAGATGAGTGGGTAATACTGTTATCCTCAACACTCGGTTACATAGGAAACATGACTTGGTGGGCCAGCTGAGTGGGTAATACTGTTATCCTCAATACTCGGTTACATAGGAAACATGACTTGGTGGGCCAGCTGAGTGGGTAATACTGTTATCTTCAACAGTTACATAGGAAACATGACTTGGTGGGCCAGCTGAATGGGTAATACTGTTATCCTCAACACTCGGTTACATAGGAAACGACTTGGTGGGCCAGCTGAGTGGGTAATACTGTTATCCTCAACAGTTACATAGGAAACATGACTTGGTGGGCCAGATGAGTGGGTAATACTGTTATCCTCAACACTCTGTTACACAGGAAACATGACTTGGTGGGCCAGCCTAGTGGCTCAGCAGGTCTCAGCTTGGCACAGTGCTTGACAATCTGCGTTCGAGTGCCAGGTTCTATATGGTGGAGAGAACTGACTGCCACAAGTTGTCCTTTGCTCTCCACATATAAGCTCCCACATACAGAGAGAGAGAGAGAGAGAGAGAGAGAGAGAGAGAGAGAGAGAGACACACACAGAGAGAAACAGAGAGAAAGAAACATTAACTAACTAGCTAAATGTAATTTCTTAAAAAGAAACAGCTTTGTTTTTCTAATCCAAATTTGGTCACAAAGAGGAAATTCACTAAGCAGTTTCTGCTGTCTCCCCATTAATTCTAGATATTCTCCTATTATGTTCTTCAGCTGCTGAAAGCATCATATTCCATATCAAAATCAGACAACTCTTCCCCTCTTCTCCTACCAAATCCCTCAGTGTCTTGGCCTTGGTTACCCACACACTCTGACTTCTTTTTCTGCTTCAGAGAAACCACACTGTCCCTCTCAGACTTGTCCACTTCCTGTGAGGCTCTCTCCTATTTTTTCTCCCTTTTCTTTATTTACCCTAAAACCTATAATTCAAAAGTGCAGGCTTTTTCCATTCAAAACATCAGTTTCTAAACCTCTGTCTCTCTCCTGTTTTGCAGTGTTAACAGTAAGCTTCTCAAAGTCAAATCAAGATAAAAAGGACTTCATTGTGAGAAAACAGTACAACATTATTCAAATGAACTTTTATTTACAATGTCAGTGCATCTCTGGGATCGAAAGCGTCTTTTGAAGGCTCAGTGGCGCTGAGACCACCGTGGCTCCCCTGGTCAGCACTACAAAGGGGCAGTGCTGCTGTCTCTGTGGAAGGTGGAGTGGTTGCTAGCCACTGACTTTCCCTAGGAGATGGGAATCAGCTCCCCGGTCATCTCTCAGCCCACATTCTCCTGCTTTGTGGTTCTTCCCCAACCGTATTAGAGGTAGTTGGCTCTGACAATAAAAGACTCAAGACTTTGTAATATTTAAAGGACAGAATTTATCTTATCATAGTGTAGGTGGCTTAAGAGTTCAAGATCAAACTATCAGCATGTTTGATGTCCGGTGTGGGCCTATTTCTTGTAGACCATGTATTTTGTTTGTTTGCATTTTACATGTATGAGTATTTTGTCTCCATGGATTTAAGTGCACCCATATGTGAATGACCACGAGGCCAGAAGAGGGCATCAGATGCCTTGGAACTGGAGTTGCAGAAAGTTGTCCTTATATAGGTCCTGGGAACTGGACCCAGGTCCCCTGGAAGAAGCAGACAGTGCTCTTAACCCCTGAGCCATCTTTCCAGCCCCTTCTGGTCCTTTTCGCAGCGTCAGTGTACACACAGAAAATATATGAGACTCCCGGGCCTTTCAGCTCCTTGGCAATGCTGTCCCTCGCAGTGATATTGGTCTCTACGTTGACTCAGCACTATCTCATGCTGAAAAAAGAGAAACAGTGGGGCTGGAGAGACAGCTCAGGGGTCATGAGCACTGACCCACATGGAAGCTGAAAACCATCCAAACTCCAGTTTCAAAGGATCCAATTACCTCTTCTGGGACCTCCATAGGCACTGCATACATGTGGTGCACTTACATACATGCAGGCAAAATATTCATACACATGAAAATAAATATTTTTTTTATTTTATTTATTTCTGTATGTGCATGAATGCACTGTCTGCATGCAGGTCTGTGCACCCGTGTCGTGCAATGCCGCCGGAGGTCATTTATAAAGGAATACAGGTTCTATGACTCCATGCCACCTTCCAACACCCGCCCCAATTTCTGAGTCATTCTTTATGACAAAACATAAAACTCTTTGAAGGAGCTGTCTTACACACCTATTTACTTCTCTTAAATACAATCGCAGTTATCAAAGACATCAATGAACTTTAAATTACTAGGTCTGAAGTTGATTCTATCTCGTGTTCCCCGCCTTCTCTTCAGCATTTACAAGAAGCCACTCCTTGAAGCACTCACTCCTGCCTCACTTCTGACATATGTATGATGTTATCCTTGCTTTATTTTTCTTCCCAACACTTTTTCGTTTTTGTTTTTGAGACACAGTCTCACAATTTAGTCCAGGCCGACGTCTAACTTGTAATCTTCCCATCTGGTTTCATTGTCCGGTGTTCTGGGAGCAAAGCATATGCCAACATGCCCAGCTCTCTCAGATTTCTTGTCTGTATCCTTGTACTGTTTCTGATTTATTAATGCTGCATAGTCTCAGAGGCATACTCTTTTAATAACCTGTCTTTGAGTCCACATTCCTTCTCTGAAGGTGAAGGAATATAGGACCAAATTCATTTCCATGGCTTCAAAAATGGGTTATAGCTTCCGGTTAATCCTGAGGGTTTGTTATTCATATACTTCCTAAAAAAGTTCTTCACGCATTTCATTTCTTCTAGCAACTCCACACTTCCTTGGTGTGGTGGTTTGAATGAGAACGTCCCCCATAGGCTTTAACTATCCAGACATTTTGTCCCCATTGGTGGCGCTGTTTGCGGAGGTCTTAGAAGGTGTGGCCATGCTGGAGGAAGTATGTCACTGGGGGCAGGCTCAGAGACCTTAAGAAGCCTTGCTAGTCTCCAGAGGCTCTCTCTTGACTTCAGCTTTCTGCTCCAGCCCTGGCCACCATGCCTCCCACCACAATGGACTCTAATTCCCTGGAACTGTCAATCATAAGCTTAAATAAACTCTTCCTTTTATAAGTTCCCTTGGTCATGGTGGTTTTATCACAGCAATAGAAAAGTGACTAATACACTTGGTAAGAAGTCTATTTGATATATGCCCTAAATGTATGATAAACATCTCGAACGTATTTCCCAAAGAGAAGTGCTGATTAACTCTGTCATAATTAGATGTCTACCTACTTTCTTTAATTAAAATAAGAATGTCATTGGGACTGTGGAGATGGCTCAACAGTTGAGAGCACTGGCTGCTCTTGCAGAGGACCCAGCTCAGTTCCTAGCACCCACATGGCCACTAACAACCATTCATAACTCTAGCTCCAGGGGATCTAACACTCTTTTTGGCTTCCACAAGCATTCCACACACATGATGCATGCACATAAATGCAGGAAAATACACACACACACAAATAAATCAAAGTAAAGTTTTTAAAAGTAAGAATTTCAGTGCATTCCATTGTTCCAGGGGAAAGTCTTGTAGTCTTTCTTAAAACCCCTCTTTCTCCCTCATGGGACAGCCTATATCAGCATCCAATATACTAGGATGAGTGCGGACCTAGAAAAGATGACTTGGGACTAGAGACTGATACTAACTAGTGACCAAGTGTTCCTTTCTGTGGCCTGGTATATGGCCTTTTAAGCCTAGTATTTATCTTCAGATATTACATACAATGTCATGGAGAAGTAGAAAGAGAAAGAAACTCTTGATTTATTAAAATCTCAAATCACTTAATAATAATAAATTTTATTGCGTTTGTAAGAAATGACAAAATTATCTCTATTTTTTCATATAAATGGGAATTATTAACAAGCTCAGCTATAGAAAGACAAAGAAATACATGCAGGTGTGAACCAAACATTCACAACCAATGTCCTCCTGAAAGTTTCTGACCTCCACAGGTGGCTCATGATTTTTCTTTCATGATTTGTCCCTTAAGCAGAGGGGTGGGAAAGTGCTGTGTATGAACACCAGTGACTCAGCAAACAATCTAACTAGTGCTTCATTAATATTTGATTTTTATGTAAAATGGGATAGAAATTGAATTTTTACTAAGATATATATATATATATATATATATATATATATATATATATGGATTGAGATAAGGACTCTGTCAGTCACTCATTGTGAAGTATCCTTAGGAAAATGTAGGTTTTAGGAAGTGACAATCTTCCTCTTCATTTTATTTCAATTGACTGAGACTCACTACCTCATGACATCATAAATAAAATATTTTCTTGTAAAATAAATATTTTAGGATAAATTGAAAGAATTGAAAATGTCTGTAAGACTGAGCATACAAACACACTGTGTGGTTTGGGAAACTGAATGGGAAATGGAAATGTGGGTTCTCCAGCCATGCTGAGTGCTTGCTTCCTTCTCTCCAGTTCAGGACTTTTTATTCTCTTTCAAATACATGATTGTACTACCTCTTTCCATACAAAATAGGTCTCCTTTTTAAAACAAAAAAACTAAAATAAAGCTTGACATGCTTTCCAAAATAAACCAATGCTAATAGCTTGTATAATTGAAGATCAAGGAATGCCTGCTCTTAGGTGATATTATCGTCACAGAAGATTTTGTTAGCTACATTCTTAGACATAAATTCAAACCATATTAATGGTTTTAAGAGCAACAACACATGACTAAGAAAGTTTAATACAAGATGCCTTGAAATGTGAATTTATATCCTTTGTTATTGAAGATAATCCTCCTAAGTATGTACTGGGCATTGAAATAATACCTAACAGAATTATTAAGCCAACGACCATGAACAAGGCAGCATATAAAAACACTATTTTATTGTTTTACTTCATTTCATTCTTGTTATATTTTTATGTTTTAATGTTCATACTCATTTATGTTTTATCTTTTACAGTATTCATACTATGTTAGTGTGATATGTGCTCATAAGTTATGAATAAATAAACATATGCATATAATTTGGACAAAATTTTTTACTGATCATGCAATACGTAAAAAATATTTTGCTATCATTACTCAATAGGACACCGGTCAGCAAGGTTGTACTTAAGTCTTTTTTCACCAGTGTTGGGCATAAAACCCAGTCTCACAGATGCCACAGGAATGTCCTACTTCCAAACAACATCTCTAGCCCTGCTTCTGAATCTTCCCACACAGTGCTCTAAGTTAAAGAACAAGCTTCCTTGAGATTGGCATTGTGCTCTGCTCTCTTCTTGAACTTTTCTTTGTGTAGTTATAAAGCAGGTTCACAGTCCTCACAGATTCCGACAAGTCTCACACCCTCCCAGTCATTAACCCATTCAAATACACACTTATGAAACACATTCTTTGGGTAGAGTGTAACAGTATAGAACCTAAAGTTTCTTCCTGGGAGTTTCTAAAACAAGTAACAAGAACATTTGGCTACAGTCCTAAAATGTTCCTGGTGTTTGTCTACCATCTTCCCTAATAGGGTGTGTGCCAACTATGCAAATCAGTTTACTGGAAGAAGTCTGTCATTGTGCAAACTAAGTCTAGACATGCAAATTATGTCTACCTAATTCCAATAAAAGCTTAGTTTTTTTTTCTATTTCTTCTATGTTCTGTCCTTCAATGAGTTAAAATAATGTTATAGATTGTCACAAGAATTCAATATCAATAAAGCCTAAGAATGGGATATAGAGTATCATAATCACTAACATATAGTGAACATTTGTGATGTCACTTATGTAAGCAGTTTATTTGGAGTAACAAATTTAAAACTTCAATGATTGGTTATGACAATAATACCTATTTTGAACAGTCATCAAGGCATAGAGAAGTTTATTAAAGAATATACAGAAGTAGGGCTGGAGAGATGGCCTAGCAGTTAAGAGCGCTGACTGCTCTTACAGAGGACCCAGGTTCGATCCCCAGCACCCACATAGCGGATGAAAACCATCTTTAACTCCAGTTCCAGGGGAGTCCGATGCCCTCTTCTGACCTCTGCGGCATTGCACGACACAGGTGCACAAACCTACATGCAGACGGTACATTCATACATATACGAAAATCAATTAAAAAATTAAAAAAAAAGAATACACAGAAGCAAGATTTTGTCTTTGGCTGTGACTCATAGTGTTATATCCATACTGTAAGCCTACTCATGGTTCATATGGAAATACCAACTTTTACTGTATTGAGATATATTTCACATATTATATGGACTTTACCTAACATGACTGCAGCCACTTTGAGCCATAATCTCTATTAGTAACCCAAGATGGTTTTTCCTGTAGTTTCCCAGCAAACAAAAGAACAATAAAATCATTTAAGTCATACATAAGACTTAACAACCAGACCTTTATTGCAGGGATGTACTAGACTTGCCAAAATTCCCCTACAATAGACCAGGTCCATTCCATCCAGGATGAAGTCACTTTTATTTTGACCCATAAATCCACCTCTTTTTCTAACTCAAATAGAACAAATCTAACTGGTGTTTCTCCTTCTCAGTAGCATGCTTCTGTCAGTAATTCCTCCAATAAGCTGTCCTCTGTGCTGTTCTAGATTGTCATTGTCCTCATGGCCCCTGGGGTCCATTCTCATACACTGGGCTGGTTGGTCTGTAACATATATAATAAATGTGCCTGTTTAAAAGATACTGTTTCACTGGGTGTGGTGGCGCATGCCTTTAATCCTAGCACTTGGGAGGCAGAGGCAGGTGGATCTTTGTAAGTTCAAGGCCAGGCTGGTCTACAGAGTGAGTTCCAGGACAGCTGGGACTACAGGGAGACCCTGTCTCAAAAAGACCAAAAAAATAAAAATAAATAAATAAATAAATAAATAAATAAATGAAAGATACTGTTTCATAGTTGGGCAAATTCATACACCCAGGCAACCTCAAAACTAATGAAGATGAAAAACATTCTCATCATTCCAAAAAGTTCCTTCATGCATATTTTAAGAAATAACACTTGAGCCGGTGTGGTGGCACACGCCTTTAATCCTAGCACTTGGGAGGCAGAGGCAGGCAGATCTTTGTGAGTTCAAGGCCAGCCTGGTCTACAGAGTGAGTTCCAGGACAGCGGGGCTCTAACAGGGAGACCCTGTTCCTCAAAAATGAAACCATAAAAAAAAAAAAAAAGAAAAAAAAAAAAAGGACATAATACTTGATAGGAAGTTCTTTTTTGTCTGTAGTAAAGGATCACTAACCTGAAGCTGGCCTCTTGTCTTAATCTAACTGCCAGCTTTCTTATGATTCTCATTTTCCAGATATATTTTGTATTCCTTAACTTTTAAGATATGTGATGTTCTATTTAAATTAAATTTATTTTTTATGTGTATGAATGTACTGACTGCATGTAGGTTTGTGCACCCGTGTCGTGCAATGTTGCGGAGGTCAGAAGAGGGCGTCGGATTCCCCTGGAACTGGAGTTAAAGACGGTTCTCATTCGCCATGTGAGTGTTGGGGATCGAACTTGGGTTTCTGCAAGTGCAGTCAGCACTCTTAACCACTAGGCCATCTCTCCAGCCCCTTAAATTAAATTTCTTATGGGCAGTTTGTGTGTGTGTGTGTGTGTGTGTGTGTGTGTGTGTGTGTGTGTGTGTGTTTGTGTGTGTGTGCGGTTGCTGGGGGCTGTGCACATGCTAGACAAGTGTTCTACCACTGAACTATATACCCGTTTTGGATTTTCACTATATAGCTCAGGCTGACTCAACCTCTTTTCCATCTGTCTGTGTCTCCTGAGTGCTGAGATTACAGCTGGGTACTGCCATGTCTTCATGTACTCGCCGAGACTGATATTTTACTCTTTGCTTTGAATTTGCCCCATCAATCTTTTTTGTTCTCTGATCCTTTTGCTCTTGCTTCTTTTTCATTTTGACTTAGTTGAACTAATGTCACCATGTTTTGTTATCGCTTTTGTCTCATCAGGTATATTTCATCTCATTTTGACCCTCAGAAATAAGGTTGAAGAATAGTTTATATTCATTATGTAATTGGTTAATTGCAAAATTAGAGCTTTTTTTTTGGTCTTTTTGAGACAGGGTCTCCCTGTAGCTTCGACTGTCCTGGAATTCGCTATGTAGACCAGGCTGGCCTTGAACTCAAGAAGATCCGCCTGCCTCTGCCTCCCAAGTGCTAGGATTAAAGGCGTGCGCCACCACACCCGGCGTACAATTAGTCTTTTCTAAGTGGCTATTTTGCAAAGAGCAAATGTCATAATTTTTGTAGCATTATATTAATTTGATTGCATGTCTAGATTTCCAGGCTAAAGTTAACTCTGTTTACTCATAAACTCAAACACTGATGTTTAAGTCTGACTCAATTCTGTCTTTTAAAATTTGAAAAGTATTTGTATCTCAAAGTATTACTTCAGTAGAACTGCTTTTTATTTGCTTTGAATTACAATCATGAAAGCATTTAATGATTGCTTCATGAATGGTTAGCTAATGTTTTCTTACATGGAGACTGTTAACATACACAAAGGTCAAAGATCTGTTACCTTGTCAGATAGGGTTTCTATGAAGTTAAATTTGAAAACCACAAAATAATATAGAAACACTGAAGAATTCAAAGACTTTAGAGAATAACATAAGAGATGATCTAGAGGAACCTAATCATTTCCAAACAATGAATCACTAGTTAACCTGGTTAGGCAGTTAGTCTAAGGGTGCAGACTGTGTTTTGAACCTAGACAGTAAGCTTTTAAAGTCAAAGCAAGAAAATCTTTTCATAATAGGATTTTTAATATAGGGCAGTCAGAGATTAACATATTAACCTAAGTACTGGATTTGAACAGATTTAAGATTAACAATACAAATCTCTGAGTTGTAGAGTTTTGCTCTATGTTGTTGGTTTTGTTTTACTGTAATCACTTTCACAAACTTATGCTATCTTGAAGAGAGCAAAAGAACTGAGAACAAAGCCTTGTTTGTAGGAACCAACATGATATGGACAGAAATATCAAACTTTTGAAACAATAGGACTATAATCTCTTAGTTACTAAATTCTAATATAATGTAATACATGTTATAATAGCATGACCTTTTCTGAAAAATATATAAATTTTAACTTTTTTGAGACAGGGTCTTCCTGTAGCAGCTCCCAGCTGTCCTGGAACTCACTATGTAGACCAGGCTGGCCTTGAACTCACAGAGATCTGCCTGACTCTGCCTCCCAAGTGCTAGGATTAAAGGCATGTGCCACCACGCCCAGCTTATAAATTTTAACTTTAAATTAACTGTGATCTTTAAAATTTTGACAAGAAGATATTAAAAAGATCTGAACTAGAGACTCCTAAAATTACATAGGCTATTTCTTTTTTTTAAATTTTTTATTTTTATTTTATTTATTTCCGTATGTGTATGAATGTACTGTCTGCATGCAAGTTTGTGCACCCGTGTCGTGCAATGCCGCGGAGGTCAGAAGAGGGTGTCGGATTCCCCTGGNACTGTCTGCATGCAAGTTTGTGCACCCGTGTCGTGCAATGCCGCGGAGGTCAGAAGAGGGTGTCGGATTCCCCTGGAACTGGAGTTCTCCTGGAATTGGAGTTTCAGACGGTTCTCAACCGCCATGTGGGTGCTGGGGATCGAACCCGGGTCCTCTGTAAGAGCGGTCGGCGCTCTTAACCGCTAGGCCATCTCTCCAGCCCCTACATAGGCTATTTCTATACCTCTTGATTATTTTCCAGAATTTGAAATTAAGGCCCTATTGCTGAAAACAGGATATACTTTGAATCCAGGAATTTGAGCAACCCTCTTCTCTGAAGACTAGCTCTCATAGTTTTGGAGGACATTATGTAAGCTGCCAAGGGATAAACTCAATCAATAGTCAAACCCAAGTTTAGAGCTTAATAACAAATTCAATGACTGGCACAGCAAACTATACTGATGCATTAGTAAGACTTTTATCTTGGGGCTAACCAATATCTACCTAACCTAATTGGACTTGAAGTTCACTGAAAGGGAGGGAACTCGTGTTTGGCACTATAAACATAGGCAGATACACATAGCTTCAGAGGTTATAGATCCTAGAAAAAAAAAACAAAAAAAAAAACAAAAAAAAACCCGAGTCTGTCGCATCCCTAGACAAATGTAATTTCTTACTGTATGAAAAATGATGAGTGTAATTTCTTACTGTATGATAAATGTAATTTCTTACTGTATGATAAATATGGACCTTTATACTTACAGACAAGTATTCCAGACACCTCTCATCAAAGAAGCTTCTTTTGCAATAGATGGAGACTATTACAGAGTTACACAACTGGTCATACATGGAGAATAAGTGTCTGTGAGACACCCAACCCTAAGTGACTCATCTGCAATGGAACTTCTACACCTAAGGTTCACAGAATATAGTGGAAAAGGGGGTAGAGAGAATAGTAATGCTTGTCTCAACTCTCATCAACAAAGCAGAGGACAATAAATGAAAAGGCCATAAATAGCCAGAGTGTAGAGAATAAGAGTGTGTAGAGTATGTGTACCTGAACAGGACTCCTATATTAAACTTCACATACAGGCTCAGGGACCATTGCAGAAGAGGAGTAGAAAGGTTGTAAGATCCAGGGGAGGAGGTGCATGCCCATGAGGAAACAGTTTTATAGGCTCCTGGGACCTTGCTCATATGAACTTAAAATATTGGTGTCAGAATGCATGAGACCCACTCAAGCTCAGATCAGGCAAAGTCCCAGCATAGAACTGAGGAATGGGCAGCAGGTTCCAAACTTAGCCAAAGAACTATTGATAGCTGATCATTGCTGGTTGAAGAACAGCTGACAATCTTTAAGGAAGACTATAGATAAGCTGACTAGATCTCAGTAGATGACCTTGCACTGAGGGATATCTGAGTATGTTAACTTGACTTGATAGGCCTTAACATATATGACAGAATGTGTGAAATCCAGTGGGGGCGTAGGAGGATGTGGATGTGGGAGGGGTATAAAGATGATTAAGATGTCTTGTCTGAAATGAAAAAAAATTAAAAAAAAAAAATAAAAAAAAGAAAAAAAAAAAAAAAAAAAAAAAAAAAAAAAAGAGAAAGGAGATATCTTGAACCAAGAACTTGACTGATTGCCTATGGCTCATCTCTTCTCTGATAAAATCTGATGCCGCAGGTCCTATAAGTAGCAACTTCAAACAGTTTCTTTCCAACTCTAATTTGGGAAAGTCCTTAAATAGGTTAGTCTTTCTTGTGAGCTCAACGTCATTGCCTTAGAGTGCTTTCCATTGTTCAAAATATGAGGTTACTCTTCTGACCTCTGAGGCATTGCATGACAAGTGTGCACAAGATATGAGGTTAGTTTTGAGGATTTTTAAAGGTGACTTGATAGCACTCTTGATCCTCTTTCAGAGGCAGACTCATGCAAGCTAGGCTGTCATGCAATCAGATGTCAATAGTCTACAAGAGACACAATTTCAGAGCAAATTGGGCTATCAAATCCACTGCTTAGTAGAGTCTATTTCTACAGACAAGTCATGCAATTTAAATATTATATGTAGGTTATTAAAAAATCTGTTTAATCCTCATATGATAAAAAAAATTATAGCTCTTTCAAAACCTCTGTAACCCTCTTCTTGTTGACTGGCTGTGTAAAATGTTATGCTGAGGAAGAATATGGAAAGTCTACTAATTATTATTAAGTTGTATGCATCATTTTCTCTGGCTGAATAATTATTGTTTTTTTTCCTTTTTTTATTAATTCTAATTATATTTGATTCATTGTTAATATTAGAAAAATTGGGCTTTCTTTTTATTCCTTGTCTCAAATGATACAGCATATTGATTAATATTAGTAATACATATTTTCAGCTACATCAAATTTTTCTGATGATTTACTTTATTACATATTATTATTCCAACTGTTTTGATACATTTCCTAGTAGCAGCTATAGTCAAGCTGTGTTTCTTTTTTCATGTCTGATGTTTCTATTTATGTTATTCATAAGGTCTCTTCATTTTAGAATTTCCTTGTAAGTGATATTCTATTTGCTGCTGTCTTCCAAATTGATCTAATTCAAATTCTCTTTAATCATTATTGCTTCTGAATGTTTTGATCAAATCAGCTTATATTTTTTTTTTTTAATTTTTTTTTTTTTTTTTTTTTGTTTTTTTTTTAATTTTTTTTTTTATTTATTTCTGTATGTGTATGAATGTACTGTCTGCATGCAAGTCTGTGCACCCCTGTCGTGCAATGCCGCGGAGGTCAGAAGAGGGTCTCGGATTCCCCTGGAACTGGAGTTCTCCTGGAATTGGAGTTTCAGACGATTCTCAGCCGCCATGTGGGTGCTGGGGATCGAACCCGGGTCCTCTGTAAGAGCGGTCGGCGCTCTTAACCGCTAGGCCATCTCTCCAGCCCCATCAGCTTATATTTTAATCTTGGCTCCTTAACCCCATTCATCTGCCTGGTCTTCTTATCTCAATCTGTTCTCTTTAGAGAGAGTCTGGCTTCTGTTTCATGGAAGTCACTTTATATTGATGTACTAGAAATATTTGTTTCACATTTTTGCTTTAATAAATTATTTTCCAAGGTTACTTTATATCTTCAAGGTAATGTACTTTTTTGGTAGGTATGTCAACAGATATACAGGATTTGATCATTTTTTCTTTTTCTTTTCTTTTCTTTTATTTTTTTATTTTTTATTTTTGGTCTTTTCAAGATAGGGTCTCCCTGTAGCCTCAGCTGTCCTGGAACACACTCTGTAGACCAGGCTGGTTTTGAACTCACAAAGATCCACCTGCCTTGCCTCCCAAGTGCTAGGATTAAAGGCGTGCACCACCACGCCCTGCTGTTTTTATTTTTAATTATGTGCATGCACATATGTCTGTGAGCAATAGTAAAGACTAGTGTAGCAAGATATGCCCATGGCTCTAATAATGGCTCAAATGTTATTGTGTAAGCAACTGCTTTCTGTGTGGATTTAAGGCCCCCTCCATAGGCGGAAACTCATGGTTGGTACTGTAAATTTAGTCAAGAATCCATGAATGGGAAGCTCATAGGCTCCTAGGCTGAACTTATTACTAATACTTTGCTACTAATACTTTGCTAAATGAACATGTTATCAAACTGCTCTCTAAATTTGTTATTTTTTATTTTTTTTAATTTTATTTGTTTTTGTATGTGTATGAATGTACTGTCCGCATGTAGGTTTGTGCACCAGTGCTGTGCAATGCCGCGTTGGTTAGAAGAGGGCGTCGGATTCCTTTGGAACTGGAATTAAAGACGGTTCTCAGCTGCCATGTGAGTGCTGGGGATCGAACCTGGGTCCTCTGTAAGAGCATTTGGCACTCTTAACCACTAGGCCATCTCTCCGGCCCTAAATTTGTATTCTATATACATAGGTCAGTGTACCTCTCAGACCCCATCAGAGAAATTTCTTTGGGCAGTGGATGGTGGTTAATATAGAAACTTATAACTGGTCAAAGTACAGAGAATAAACATTAGTAGGGTGCTCAGCCACAAATTGAACATCTGTATCACAACCCATCCCCTCAAAGCTCAAGAATCATCACAAAAGATTGGGCTGAAAGATTGTAGGAGTAAGAGGCTGGAAGGACAGGAATGAGGCAGTGTCTTCTGGACAGAACAGAGCATCTGTACTTATGAACTCACAGTAGCTGTGGTTCTGGGAGGAGGTAGAGGAGTGCAGGATGGGTACGATCAAATTACATCACATGAACATTGGAAATTTTCAAAACCAATAAAATACCATGTATTTAAAAAGAAATATTCACCTAGATCTTGGATTTGTTATAGAAAACTAGGAGGGGACTCTATTTCCTTGTGGGCATCCACCACCTCTGGCTCTTACAATCTTTCCCCCTCATCTTCTGCCGTGGGAGGCAGAGGTTTGAAATAGGTGTCCTCGTCTTCAGGGATAAGTAGTCTGTGGCCTATTGTTCGCTCTTCATTGACTAATTGTGGGTCTCTGTGTTGTTATTTTACCACCTTTCTCCCTGCACAATTCTCAGATTTTTTGACCCCATACTAGATGTATCTATCACTTATACTTAAGTTTTAACATATGTCAAAACTTGAGTATAAGTGATAGATACTAGATGTATCTATCACTTATACTCTCATGTTGACACAGTTCTTAGGGTTGAATATGCTGCTCCCAGCCACTGTCTAATTAGAGGAAACAGAGAACAGAAGTGAAGATAGAGAACCAGAACTCTACTTGAAATGTAATGTTCCCCATTTGCAATATCCAAGATGTCATGGGACACAAACCTAGCATCCTTCATCCAGGAGGCATGTAATACAGTAGATCAAAGACTTCCTGAATTATATATACTGTATTATAAAGAACATGTAACATTTCCTAGCATACCCGCTCATCAAAAGTGATTAAGAAATTAGGAATTTATGGTAAAGTCTTTAAAATAAAATATTAAGGTCCCACAAAAGGTAAAGGCTCCTTGCCTCTAAACTGGGATACCTGCAAGAAGAGAGGCGATAAGGCCCTGCTGATGAAGACCTGATGTTAACATGGAAAAGATGCATTGAGACCACACATGCAAGTGTACAGATGGCCTCTGGAATACCAGAGAGTGTTACCAAGGGCCACTAAACCAATAAAGCAAATACGGGTCTCCTTGAGTCAAGCAAGACTCCACCGTCAGCACCAGCTACACCTCACCTGCCTGGAAATAATGTGCAGCAGAGGCAGCCATATGCCTGTATATCCCAAATCTAATTGGCTATTGGCTCTCTCCTTGGAGGAATGACCCATGGCTGATGCCACAAGCTTACATCCTCTACAGGTTAGGAGATATCATAAGCCACAGTAAGACCCTGTCATATTTAACAGGAAAAAATGTAGTTCGTGGATCAACATTTCATCTAAACATATGTGTCTATACCAAAGTAACCTACCATAACTATTAATGCTGCTTAAGTACCTATATATCTAATTGCTTGTGCTTCATTAGTAGGATCGAAAGGTTATTCCTGGACAGACTGTCAGCCCATGAAAGGAAACAGCCAGAATTGACCAGAATCCAAGACAACAGCTCCAGAGAGAGTGGACTGTTCTGCTTCTCATCCACCTGTGCCCCTTTTCTAAGCCCAGGGAATAATCTGCGGAAGAGGGGGCGTGGTAGAATGTAAGGGCTGCGATTGGGGTGAATGGTGAAACTACAGCAATGTAGTCTGGACACTCATTTGATCAACTTGATTGAACAAACAACCTGTCACCCCCCACTGGATGGTGGGGCTGTAGGTGTTTGGGCACAACAGCCTGCAGATAGGTTTTGCATGAAGGATGCTTGTACTCATGGATTATCACTTATAGCTAAAAAATGGAAAAAAAAACTGAGAGAGATATGCAGGACAGTCATGGCAGAATGCATGATCTCGGTTGGGGTGGGGGTGGGGGTGAAGGGAATGGGAGATATGCCTGAACTGAATTGGAAAATGATGTATGAAATGCACAAAGCATCAATAAAAAAAAATGTTGTGAAAAAAAAATATTATTTGTAAAACACCTGGAGATAACCTAATAAATAACTGAAAGCTAGAAGGATTCCTTTAAAAAATCACAAATTAGACAATGCATTGTAACTACTGTCTACCTTTGAACTGAAAAATTCAGTGGGTCAAAATAGCACAAGAAAAATTAAATTGCAGAGGAAGAAATTCCTTTAGTGTTAATTGCATATGTTAATATGCAATTGTTAATTGCATTGTTAATTGCATATCTGTTCATTTACATTGGAAAAGTCTTCAATCAATTATTAAGAAATGGACTGATGAGATGGCTCAACAGGTAAAGTGCCTGCCTGACATCTCTAAGACCCACATTATAGAAGGAGAAAATTAACTACCACAAGTTGTCCTCTGACTTCCATATGCAAGCTGTAATACACACACACACTCACACACACATGTAATAAAAATTAATAAAAAAGAATAATAAGGCAGTGTGAAGGTTCCACATTATAAAACCACAAAATAATCCAGATGTAGAAAGACTGGACAGCAAATGCCACTGAAGGAGCTGTCTGCTCCAAAACCACCACCCAGGGAGTATTTTCCCTGGCTCAGCTGCCAAGGTATATACAGATCACCACAGCAGTAGTAGAAGGGGCCAGGCAACACCTCAAAGGAGAAGCAGACCTTTGTAAGAATCATCTGCATAGTCTTGGTTTGCCAGGCATTCACAAAGCAAGGGACATGGAGGCTTTCATCAAGATTTCAGAAAGTTACTGAGGCCAAACAGTGAGTGGCAGAAGTAGAGTCCCTGCAAGGAGGGCTTGATTGGCTGTTGTCTAAAGGTTAAGCCCAAATTACAGTGAAGATATCGGGATGTTGGAGAGGCTAGTATGATGGACCATCTGTCAGTAAAAATTGCAGGCATTGTGTGGAACCAGAATAAGAGAGAGGTTACTCTACAGCCAACAGAACTGGAGGGCAGTGGCTGTCCAAAGTTATTAGATCCAGATAATGTCAACAAGCGCCTTAGATGTGAAACACGGAGAAAACTGGCTTCCCATTTTACTTTGCCTGATCTTTTCCGGCTATGTCCCTATTTCTCTCTTTTGGAGTGCAATGCTTATTCTGTGTCATTGTATATTGCAGGTACATGAGTTTTGAGTGGCTTCCAGTTAAGAAATTGCCTTGAGTTTTAGATGTCTGAACAGTGTTGAAACTGTTAAGACTGGAAATTTTTGAAGGTGGAATTAATAGGTTACCAATAGAGAAGTGTTATTGCTTAAAGTGACGTGTTGGATGTCATGTTGACAAGGAGAGGACTTGTGCTGGTTAATTGGATTGTCAGCTTGAATGGATTAAGAAATACCTAAGGAATTAATGAGGCACACCTTTGGGTGTGTTTGTGAAGTTGTTTCCAAAGAACTGTAACTGAGGAAGGAAGTCCCATCCTAATGTGAGCAGTGCCACCCAGGCCTAGGGTCCCAGAGTAAATGAAAAGAAAAACAAAAGAGAAAGCCAGTTATCACTAACATTCATCTTTCTTTTCCTCACTGTAGAATCAATATGACCATCTATCTCAGGGCCCTGTCACCATGTCTTCCCTGCCATTATGGACTCTATCTATTACATGAACCATGAGCCCAAATAAACCTTTTTCTCTTTTAATCTAATTCTTGTCAGGTATTCGGGAATAGTAATGAGAAAAGGAACTAATACCAATAGCATAGCAAGAAGGAGTATAGAAGATGTTCACCAAGCCAGCTGTATTTTTATATAAAGGAGAAGATACAATTTTCAGTGGTGTTAGACACTCTCGGTTATCTAGGAATATCATTATAATAAGTGAGCAAGCCCTGGAGGGGAAATTGTAAAACATTATTATGAGCCAAGTATGGTGGCACACACCTTTAATCCCAACACTTGGGAGGCAGAGGCAGGCAGATCTTTGTGAGTTCAAGGCCATCCTGGTCTACAGAGTGAGTTCCCGGCCAGCTGGGGCTACAGAGACCCTGTCTTAAAAAAATTGAAAATGGAAGCAAAGTGTGAATGTATGTATGGAATTTGTTAAATCATGGAGTTGGCAATCCATCTCAATACCGAAATATGGACTTGTTCAAGACTGGAGTTGAAAAAAGGTAATCTACCTAAAAACCTAGGAATGGAGCCCTGCTTCTCATTATACACAGAAAATGCTGCATATAGTCAGTTAAGAGTTAAAACTTTCAAAGTCATTACAGGGCTGTGGAGATGGCTTGCTGTACAAACCTAGTAACCAGTGTTCAAGCCCCAGAACCCATCTACAAAGCTCCTTGGGGTGGTAGGAACTGTAATCCCAGCACTCCTAAGGTACAATGGGAGAGGAGATAGGAGAACCGAACCAGAAGCTCAGAAATGCAGTGCATTATACAACATCACATTGTAACACTTTCTTTTACTCGTAGGACAATTTAAAGGAATTAAGCTTAAGTTTCCTTCTCAAATAAGTAGCATACAGTCAATGAAAAACAGTTTGGGTAAATTTAATGAAAGCTTATGCCTTGGCTCCTGTTTATGGGTATGTGTAATACAACTAGGTCAAAACATAAAAACCTAAAAAAAAAAAAAAGAGGCGAGGGTGGGAGGTGGGAGGATGGGGGTAGTATCTTTCCGGGTACAATGAAAACTCTGTGTTCAATCCTATATAAATTTTCAATTTTGAATCTTGAAACTAACAATGGAGGAGATTTTATGTTCCCAAAGTAAAAATACCAATCTAAATCCCTGAAAACATACAACTTATGGCTGTGCAGGATGGACTGGGAAATGCCCAGCAAGAGGTTGACCCATCTGACATTAAAGAAAGAGGAACTAAGACTGCTTGAGTCACAGACACTGTAAGCATCTCTCTGATCTATTGGGGTTAACTGTTTTAAGGCCTAACGAGTTTACCTTCCAGAATACCTGAGAACCTCCTACCTCTTCCCTTTATAGAAAAAAGAAAAACATTGATGGTATGAAATTATTTCCCTAAATGAAATTAAAGAGCCAATTGTTATATAGTGGTAATTTCTTATAAAACAGGTATAACTACCCTTTTTTTAATTGACTATGGCATAGGAACTGGAAAGGATAATCTCTATTCTGAACCAAATTCAATTTTATAAGCTGTTGTAAATTAAGCAAAATATATTATAGGAAACTCTGACATCAGCAATGAATTATTCTGCCTAGGAGATGTTGGCTGGGGATTCAAGCCCCCCCTCCAAATTATAAAGCCTTTTGCCTATAAGTGGGATATATGCAAGGAGGAAAGGCATAAGTCCTGTTGTGAAGACTGGTGTGAGCATGAAAAAATGTTATGAGATCACTTGCTAGCATACAACTGGGCTCTGAAATGCCCAGAGAGCGTTACCAAAGGACACTAAAGCAATACAAGCAAAATATTGGTCTCCCTGAGAAACAAAGACTCCTCCCCGTCATATCAGCTAACCTCCACAGCCTGGAGATACTGTGCAACAGTGGCAGCAAGTGTCTATATATAATATATATATATAAATTATAAAATAATATAAATATATACCCAAATCTAATTGGCTATTAGCTCTCTTCCTTGGAGGAATAATTCACAGCTGGATGCCCAAGCTTTATGTCCTCTTAGTGGTTAGGAGATGTTATAAGCCACAATTAGAACTTGTCACCCTTTGTAGAAAACCACAGTTTGCAGATTAGCATACCATCCAAGCATCTGTGTCTATGCTCACAGCTTAGCTTGCCATAATAATTAGACTGCTTAAATGCCTGTCATCCAATTGCTTGTGCTTTGTTAGTATGACTAAAAAGGTATACTGAAAAGCTGTCAACCCATGAGAGAAACAACCTGAACAGACTAGAGTCCAAAATGACAAGCTCCAAAGAAAGATAGACTGTTTTTCGTCTCACCCACTTGTGCCTCTTTCCAAAGCCCAGGAACAAATTGGGAAGAGGAAGGGTGGTAATTGTAGGGCTGTGGAGAGATAGGGGTGAATCATGAACTACGCAATATAGTCTGGACTCCTAATGATCAACATGCTATGCATACAAGCTTCTCCAACTGGTCTATGGGAACCTTGGTTGTTAAAAATTTGGACATAGATACTTGCAAATGCACCAATTAATTGTAACAGCAAACTGAGCAACGTCAATGATAACTGAAAACAACTGTGTTATTATATTGTAAATCCTTAAAATAAACAATAATAATAAATTAAAAAAAAAAGAAATGCAGTGCAATGGTGGAAATAAGAGAGATCCTGCCTCTACCTCAGAGCAAGGTTGGAGGGAGGAGCTGAAAAATGCGTTCTCTGATTCCACACACAGGCTGTGGCACATGTACATTATGGGACAATCTTACCATGGCAAACAGGCTCTTATACAGACACACACACACACACACACACAACACAACACACACACACAAACACACATACACAGAGTAAGAAAGTAAGTAAGCAAATCTGTAACTCCAGTTCCAAGGGATCCCAAACCTTCTTCTGACCTCTGTGGGCATTGCAAAACATGAGTACACTTACATACATGCAGGCAATACACTCATACACATAAAATTTAAAAAATAAAAAAAATATTTTTAAAAAGTAAATATTGATGACTATTTTGGATGTTGGATAAGCTATTTCCTTAAACGAAACATGGGGCTGGAGAGATGGCTCAGCGGTTAAGAGCTCTGACTGCTTTTGCAGAGGACCTAGGTTCGATCCCCAGCACCCACATGGTGGCTGATAACTGTCTTTAACTCCAGTTCCAGGGGAATCCGACACCCTCTTCTGACCTCCGTGGCATTGTACGACATGGGTGAAAGTACCTACATGCACACAGTACACTCATACCCATAAATTAAAAAAAAAAAAAAACAGAAAAAAAAACCAAAACACAAGACATAATGGCCACAAAATAAAATTATTAGTATACATTTGGCAATTTTAAAGTAAGAACTTTTTTTTTTTAAATTTTTTTTTTTTTTTTTTTTATTTTATTAATTATATTTATTTTTCCGTATGTGTATAACTGTACATGCGCTGCCTGAAAGGTCTGTGCACCCGTGTTCGGCAATGCCGCGGAGGTCAGAAGAGGGTCTCAGACCCCTGGAGCGGAGTTCTCCTGGAATTGGGGTTTCAGACGGTTCTCGGCCGCCATGTGGGGTGCTGGGATCAAACCGGGTCCTCTGTAAGAGCGGTCGGCGCTCTTAACCGCTAGGCCATCTCTCCAGCCCTAAAGTAAGAACTTTTAATCAAAAACAAAATCTGAAAATAAACAAAAGTAAGAGAAACTGGAAGATATTCATAACATCCACATTCTACAAAGATTAAAATCAAGAACAAAAAAATAAGAACTTGGCCAGAAAACAATGCCAGAGAGGAAGAAACCAGAGATCAGTGAACACAGGGAGGGAGGTCAAAGTCGTGACTTAAAAAATCCAAATGGAGGGCTGGAGAGGTGGCCTAGCGGGTAAGAGCGCCGACCGCTCTTGCAGAGGACCCGGGTTCGATCCCCAGCACCCACATGGCGGCCGAGAGCGCGAAACTCCAATCCAGGAGACTCCAGTTCCAGGGATCTGACGCCCTCCTCTGACCTCCGGCAATTGGCACGACACGGTGCACAACCTGCATGCAGACAGTAAATTCATACACATACAGAAATAAATAAAAATAAAAAAAAAAAAAAATCCAATGGAAGCTGGGTGTGGTGGCGCACGCCTTTAATCCTAGCACTTGGAGGCAGAGCAAGACAGATTTGTGAGTTCAAGGCCACTGGTCCGTACAGAGTGAGTTCCGGACAGCTGGGGATAGAGAGACCCTTGTCTTGAAAAGACAAAAAAAAAAAAAAAAAGAAACCCAAATAGAGAAAATGTTTGATATTATTGGATGCTCATCTGATTGCTGAATATTAAAATACTAAAAACACTTGATGGTGATACAAATATGTAAATCTACTTTAGAAAACAATTTGGCATTGCCTTTTAAAATTGATGATTTTATGACTCACTAATTCCAATTCAAGCCATGTGCCCAAAATAAACTATTGCACATGTAAAAGCTGATTACAAGAATATTAAGTAACAGTGTAGAGCATTTTATAAAGATGAACTTTTATATTAGAACATATATATGTATCTGTATATACATATCTATATCTATATATGTGTGCGTATGGAAAATAAATTAGGTGTCCTAAAACTAAATAAAATGAAGGAAACTAACATAAGGATGATGGTTATTTGGGTATAAAGAAATGAGGAAAATAATCCAGGAATATTTCCAAAGTCCCAAGTCCTGTTGTTTGAGGAACCATTCTTATGTGTTTACTACATTAATGAAAATATCAATTATGTAATTAGTCAAGTAAATGAAAATTGACCTTGTGAGTCTAGAGAGATGGCTCAGTGTTTAAGAGAACTGGCTATTCTTGCAGAAGATATGGGTTTGGCTCTTAGAACCCACATGAAAGCTAACAACTGTCCATAACTCTGAGGCCCTTTTCCGTCCTCCATGGGCATGGGATGACATGAGTATGCTTACACACATGCAGGCATAACAGTCATACACATAAAATAAAATTAAATTTGAAAAAATTAAAAGAAAATTGAGCTTGTGTGGACAAATGAAATTATGTTGTTAGCCATGTAGTATAAATGAACTAACCTGGCATTCTAAATAATAACCAGATTCCATGAGGAGTTTCTCCCAGGGAACCCTATCTTAGATGGACGTATTGCACCAAGTAATTCCTATTGAGCTCACAGATTCTCAAGTATTAAGGAAATGGAAGGTAGGACTAAATTCCATTGGCTTAGTGTTGAGCAAGAATATTATAGTAGGAAAACTATTGATAGCAGAGGTTTTCACTAGTCAAACAGTATTTTTGCAGTTTAAACCCTGTCTTGGGAAACCATCGAAAAGATGTGTCAGATTCACAAGTGCTTCCTGTTGCCTGGTTTCTCGATGAAACCAAGGAAAGCCACACATTTCTACATCTATCTAATGACAAAGACTAGGTTGTAGGAATAAAAATAGTATGAAGGCCAGCCCTAACCTGAGATTCTCCCAGGGCAACAGCAGCAGGGATCTGGAAGTGACACTTTTTGAAAATTCACATTACAATTTAAAGACATCATGATGATGAAACAGCTTCTAACGGATGTGCAAAGGTTTTGGAAACAATGCTACCTACTCACCTCATCTTCCTCATTCATCTTACAGATTACACTGGGGTAAAACCAGTATACACTTACCAGGACCCAGTCATATAAAACTGCTGTTTATTTATAATTTGTAGATTATAATATTTATGGAGAGATACATTATTTTTTTAGCTTCTTTTTAAATTTTTATTTATTTTTTTATGTGTATAAGTGTACTGTCTGCATGTAGGTTTGTGCACCCGTGTCGTGCAATGCCTGGGAGGTAAGAAGAGGGTGTCAGATTTCCCTGGAACTGGAGCTAAAGACGGCTGTCAGCCACCATGTGGATGCTGGGGATTGAACCCAGGCCCCCTGCAAGAGTAGTCGGTGCTCTCAACCTCTACGCCATCTCTCCAGCCCAGAGAGATACTTTAAATTCTATTTCTAAAACCAAATAAATATACGGAATGCATTCTTATAAATGTTTTACTTAGAACTTATTCCCTTTTGTGATTATCAGATTTACTGACATGACTCTAACAACTTAAATGAATTAATAGCCCATAAAACATTAAATGAATTATGCATAGAATTTCAAGCTGAGATTTTGTTTGAAAATACTCTCAGGTCATATCTGTTTAATTTGGATTTGGAATCCCCAGAAGTACATCTTTCCTAAGTTTGTTTATTTGTTTCGAGAGGTCATCTCACTCTACATCCTTGTTTGGTCTGGAAGTCACTATGTAGCCCAGGCCTCAAACTCACAGAAATCTGCCCACCTCTGTCTTCTGAGTGCTGGGATTAAAGGGGTGTGCCACCTATATCAAACCTCTGCCATCCAAGGCTCAGGGACCATTGTGAAGGAGGAGGCAGAAGATTGTAAGAGTCAGGTTGTAGATGACCACAGGAAACAGCTTTCCAGAGAGCCGGGAAGTTACCCATGTGAATTTATAGAAATGGTAATGGTATGCAAGAAACATGCTAGCTCAATCCAGACAAAAATTCGGCATCGAAGTGGGGAAGTGGCTATGAGGCCCCAACCATAGTTGAGGAACTGTTAGCGACCAGTAACTACTTGGGAGAGGGAGAGTTGATTTTCTTTAAGGGTGTGATGCTAGATAGGTTAACCAAGCTCTAGTAGATACAGGCACACAAAAGGACATTTGGGGACACAAACATGGCTCACTAGGCCTTAACATATATGAGAGTGCATAAAACCTGGAGCTATAAGGGGGGTAGATATGGGAGGGGTTTATAAACATGATTAAAACATATATTGTATGAACTTTGAAAAGAATTCAGTTAAAAATTAAAAAATTAAGAAAAGAAAAAGAACTTGTGTTCTAGAACAGGAGAAAAGCTCCAGCCATCAAGTGTACTTACTGCTCTTCCTGAAGACCTGGGTTCAGTTCCCAGCATCCACATGTTAGCTAACAACTGTCTGTAACTCCAGTTCCAGGAGATCCGATGCCTTCTACTGACCTCCTTGATCATGTATGCACATGCGTTTATATACCTGCACCACGTGTATCATATCCATAAAATGAAAACTGAATAAAATCTCAAAAGAAGAATTGTGTTGTATGAGAAAGATATTAAAGAATGAACCACAAATGCATTTAAATGAAATTATGATCTGTGGGGGAAACAGATAAAATGAAGAGATGATATAACCTCGGGCTCCTGAATCAGCCTCCTGTGAGGGAATGATATCTGCGGTGAATGCTAAATGATGGTGGAAATTCAATCATAAAGAATTGAGAGGAGAGTTTTCTTTTTCAAATCATGTTTTAATTTTATGTATAGGAATATAATTTACACATTAAGCAATGTTATGATAGAATTATTTGATATAGTTTTAAGCATATGAAAAGAGGAAAAATTTCAGGTTACAAAACAAACTTAACAAATCACTTTATATGGGTCAGTGTGAAAAATGTATTCAATGGCTAGGTGTGTCTAATTCCTGTTTCACTAATGGTCAATAGAATTAAAAAGAAAGCCTAGTTTCACAATTCCTGCCTTGAAGGCTAACACATTCCTGTGTAAACTGCATTCTGTGGACTATAGAAATGGTTCTTGATTCTTCAACACTGAGAAATTTGAATTCATATACCTATCATGAAGAAAAACCAAGAACTAGGCTTTTTTAAAAAAAATCCTTATTTCTTTTCTAAATACTATACCCACACATGCATTTGTTTACGAATGTACTTATATACACTATAGACTTGCCTCTGTGCATGAGCAAAAACGTGGTTTTTTTGTTTTGTTTTGTTTTGCAGTTTGAGACTGGGTAACCCCTTTTAATATTATATTCTAGGTCCACCCATTTTCCTCTGAATTTTGTTTTTCTTTAGAGCTGGATATTCCATTTTCCATGTGTACTAGATCTTCATTACCCATTCATCAACTGGGTTGATTAAGAGGAGAGCTTTCTTGGCAGCACAATTGCATATAAATATCCTGAGGAGGGAAGGTCCTGAAATTTTTATAAGCGGCCTGGAATAGGAGAAGTCCCCTGAGTCACTTTGTCAGGTCTAGAAGCCAACTAAGGACCTCTTCGTATTTAAGAGTTAAGAAAATGGAGCGGAGAAAGGAGCCTAAGGGAGCTAAAGATTAAAATCAGCTGGGAGTGGTGGCATATACCTTTAAATCCCAGCAACTGGGAAGCAGAGAACTCTGTGAGTTCAAGCCTAGCCTGGTCCAGGACAGCTGGAGCTACAGAGAGACCCTGTTTCAAAAAGATGGAAAAAAAAGAGAAAAGATTAAAGTCATGAACTCGAAAGGAAGTGAGAGGAACGTATCTCCCAGAAGGCTGCTCTCAAGTGTGGCCCCTTGGGGCTACATTTTCGTTCTGATCCCGTCCAGACATTCTTTTCGAAGTTCCACAAAATACAACTTTCAGATCAACGAGGGACAGATACGCCACTGGTTTCCCTCTTCCCTTCCTCATGCCTTCGCCACCAAATTCAAATTCTAGCATTAACCTGCTAGAATCCACATTACTCAGTCAGCTCAGGCACGGAGCCGATTTGCCTGGCTGGTTGTAAGGACAGAAGGTATGCTTATTGACAGACAAGGTGAGCCCGTAGGAAATGCCTGTGCCACAGTTTCAATGGGTGGGGGGTGTCTGATCTTTTCTGTTGCCTATTAGAGGAAAGATTGTTCATCAATGATACTGTTAGGGTCCGAGAATCCACACCAGACACACCGAAGGATGGAAAACCAAGGCATTATTTCGGGGAAAAAGTAAACCAGCATGCTGGGGTGGGAGGGAAAAGGCTCCGACCCTGATAACTTGGCTCACAGGCTTTTTATACAGGGTCTAGGGGAATTTTGGTGGGGTTTGGGTAACTTCTAGTCTTATTGGATAATAGCAGAGTTACAGCTCATGGTTAGGTCAGCCCACCTGCCCCCACATACCAACAGTTATCTTTAGACAATCTCGGGACAGGAACGAGGAAATGTTAAGTCAGTCCACCTGCCCTCACATATCAACAGTATCAACAGTTATCTGAAGCATGTTTGTGCATGGATACCAAAGAACCCAGGGACAGGACTGTGTGTGCACAGTTATCCTGTTATGCCCAGATCACTGGGACCCCCAAAAGACCACCAGGACACGCAGCTCAGATGTAAATACAAAGAGTCTTAATTCAAGCTTAAGCTTGGACCACAACCCTTCTGACGCAGCAGGCTGGAGGGGAGGATTTTTTTTTTTTTTTTGGTCTTTTCAAGACAGGATATTTTAAAGGAACCTGGTCTAAGGGAATTTTTCTGTAACGGTTCAGACCAGACCTGTTTCCCAAGCCTCAGATGTATCTGGTGGACTTCAGCCTGGGGAAAGTGAATACCACCAGGCCTGTTTCTCAATGCCCCACATGCATCTGGTGGAACTCCAGCCTGGGGAAAGTGAATGCTTAACCTTTGTCCAGAGTAGAAGTCTGGAATTAACTCTTATCTCCTCAATACCAGCATCACAACTCACATTTCATTTTCAACTGGGAAGACATTCCATTAATATTTTATTTTGTATAATTTGGTAATGAAAAGAAAGCTTCAGGCAAATACCTTGACTGTTAATTTCTCTTGGTGTGTACTCCTAAGAATCTTACAAGAAACAGTGGTCATAGCCTTGGTTGATTGATCTTATTGAACAATAAAGTTGAAAATGTATGACCACTCTGTTTTCATACAAAGGAAAAGCTGTTAGAAAGCAGGTGTCTGAAGATGCAACATTGCCTGGAGATTTGCCAATTCTCTCTTTCTGTGTCTGTCTCTCTGCCTCTCTGTCTCACTGTCTCTGTCTCTCTGTATGCCTCTGCCTCACCATCTTTGTCTCTCTCTGTTTGCTCCTTTTATTTCACTACTTAAAAAATAAATCTTTATAATGGATTCTCCCCCTTTCTCTTTCTGGAAAGTAAACTCTCAGGACCTCGAACATACATTTCAATGCCTCACCATCTTTGTCTCTATCTCTCTGTTTGTTTTATTTCACTACTTAAAAAATAAATCTTTATAATGGATTCTCCCCCTTCCCCTTTCTGGAGAGTGAGCTCTCAGGACCTTGAACATACATTTCAAATGTTATACCACTGAGTCACATCCCCAGCCCTGAGATGGAAATGTTTAGAGGGCTCATTGTCATTAATTAACACATGAAGAATTTGGCTTTAAGAGGGTCATCGATCTATCAGTCTGTCCCAAATTTTCCTTCTTGAGTTTGTGGCTGCATGTGTATTACAAAGCCAGAGAAAAATTCTACATTACTCCAAGGTTTAGGAAATTTTGGAAAAAGTATTTACTTGTTGAATCTTCCTTGGTACAACACAGTTTCTAGTCTTCGACTTTCTCTTCAATAATCAGCACAAATATGCTCTTGTTTGAAAGCACTCGTTCTTCAGCATTAATATATTACATATGGGGTTTTAAAAAATTTCTCAGATGTATCAGTTTACATGGTCACAAAGTAGGTTGGCCTTTTCTTTTTCTTTTTTAAATACTTTTATTGAAGTTTTGTGCATTTCATACATTATTTCTCAGTCCAGTTTAGACTCATTTCCCTTTCCATGTCCTCCACCCACCCAAGTTCATGCATTCTGACATACGTGTCTCATATCTTTTTTTGAATCTTTTTAAAGGTTTTCTATGCAGAGGAATATTGTTTTGGGGAGAACTTTACTGTTTCAGTCAGTTCTTTGTCCCAGTTCTTTTCTTGTTGTTATTCCTTCTAATTTGTACTGCTTCAACATTGCTTCAACATACGTATATATCACACCCATACTAAAATTATGTCATCTGAAAACAAACTGTATGTTATTTCAAAATCATATTTCAGGATTCACATTTTTCTCTTTTAATTTTATATTACTCTAAAATATGCATACATACCCTCCACCCATATACCAAAATTACAAAGTCTGAAAATAAGTGGTAGGTTAATTCTAGAGCCTGTTAAGGGATTCATTTTATAAGAGCACAGCTGCTTTCAGATAAAGAGAAATATAACATTAACATTGCTCAGTTTGCCTTACAACTAGGTACTTGGTACTAGCATCCACAAATGAGGGATACCAGTCGTTTGTTTTTCTGGGACTATGTTACTTCACTTAGCATAATATCTTCTAGTTCCATCCATTCATCTGCAAACTTCATGATGTCATCTTTCTTTACTACTACGTAGAACTCCATTGTGTAGATGTACTACATTTTCTTTACCCACTCACTGGTTGAGGGGCACTTGGATTGGTTCCAGCTCTTTGCTATTGTGAGGAGAGCTTCGATAAACATGGCTGTGCATGTATCTCTGTGGTAGGATGAATCTCGTGGGTATGAATCTTAGGAGTGGTATGACTGGGTCAGGTGGTAGGCTCATCTTGAGCCTTTTAAGGGGTCTCCACACTGCTTTCCATAGTGGTTGTACGAGTTTACAGTCCCACCAGCAGTGGATGAGTGTTCCCCTTTCCCCACAACCTCTCCAGCATTTGGTATCATTTGTTTTCTTGATCCTAGCCAGTCTTATTGATATCTTAAAGTGGTTTTAATTTACATTTCCTTAATTATTAGCAATGTAGAACACATTTTTTTCTACCAAAATGTTTACTGTCACATTCAAAATACAAACTCAAATACACAGATCCAGATACATGAACTACAGAAAAACATCTGTATGTATCCACTGTTTAAGCCTATGAATACCCACCTATGCATTCTAATTTATCCATCAGCACTATTTAAATAAAAAGCAAGATGTTTTTAAAACAATGAAGTTAGTTATCAGTAACACTGTGAAATGTAAATTATTTTCATGTTATCATTTGAAAGGCTAAAAACAGATGTTTGGTAGAAAAAAGAGAATACCTAAGATAAATTCAGTTTGTAAGAGTTCTTGAAAACACATTCTATGTGATTAATGAGCATGTCAGTCAGTCTTTGGACATATTAAAGCTTAAACCGAGTTATGGAAAGACACTTTGTATGGATAACTCCATTCAAGAGTTTGGGTATGGGTTTTAAATGCAAAGAAAGACTAAGTGTTGTCTAGTAGCACATTTCCAAGTCACATTTCTGTGGAGTAAAGACAGTGGGTTGTTTGTGAACTTTCAGTAGCTGCTAACTGAAGGAGGTACCTGACTTTTAACACTGTGTAGGTTATTCCACCATATCAGAGAATGCTTCTGCAGGAGCAGGAAAAATCTTAGACTTGCCAGACACAGAACACGTCTCACTGAACACACAAATGTCTTACTCATCATGGGGAGTAAGTCACAATAGCTTCTTTATTCTAGGATGTCATCTATCTTTCCCAAAGACCAGAGATACTAAACCTCAGATGCCTAAACATCCCTATTCCAGACAGAACTTGAGTGCTTGCTCCCAACTGGGAACTCACAGACATGGGTCACCGTGAGCAGATATATTAACAGCTTGACAGTAGCAAGACAAAATGTACTCCCTGTCACATTTCTATAAGAAAGGTAATACATAACTATGCACTTCAGTCTTGAAATGTGGGCCCAAAAAGCATTCCAATTTTAGTAACTAACTAATTCAGTGATGCTCCCAATTCTTCAAATCCCAACTTAGCAGAGCAAAAGTCTCTCCTTTGTAGCCAAGTTGCTGGTGGACTTTATCTTGCTGCAGCTCTTCATGATTTGGTTCCAGAGTTTCATGATGATCCTTTCAATGTTAAGGGCATACACAGTATATGTAGGAATGACTTCCCTGTGTACCTGCCAAGCTTCAAAAAAGGTCATACATGTTCACAGGTGGCAAAGACGCAGGTAGAGTGTCCCCAGAACAGTCCAGCAGGAATGTAGCCTGCTGCTCAGTGTCATCAGGGGTGGGTAAGAAGCTGGATTCTGACTGGTGTAGAGAGCAGAAAGGGCTGGAGGGTTTCCTACTAGGTTGTTGTAAGCCACCACATTTTTCTTCAGGTACACCTGTGGGTTCACATTACTACCAAAGGAATATTTAAAATGGCTATCTCATAATTGGTAAGCTTTCTTTCTTGACATGACTGAAGTCAGTATATCTTTGAGGTGATTCTCCACAGCATAGATGATAGTAGAAACCGCCTTCTCAGTGACGTTGTCCAACCCGTGCTCATAATCATTCGCTCTTCAAGCTGACCCCAAGTGGGAAGCATCATCCTGTGGGAACAAAGTTTTAAGTCATCATCATCTTGGAGATCCTTTACCAGAAACTGCTGTTCTTCAGAGAGGGAGTTCTGGGGCTAGAATCTATGATCAAATTTCTGGCATACAGAAGAAAGCTTTTTCTTGCCCTTGGGTTTTCCAGGCTTGGCTGCAGATCCCCCTATCCAGGGCAAAGATCCAGCACCCTCTGGTGTAGAAACCAAGATCTGACAATGAGTGAGAATGGCCAGGAGGCAATCATTGTGAGAATGGACATTATCCTGTGTGAGCAGTCTATGTGCTTCAAGGTGGACATTATCCTGTGTGAGCAGTCTATGTGCTTCAAGGTGGACATTATCCTGTGTGAGCATCTATGTGCTTCAAGGTGGACATTATCCTGTGTGAGCAGTCTATGTGCTTCAAGGTGGACATTATCCTGTGTGAGAAGTCTATGTGCTTCAAGGTGGACATTATCCTGTGTGAGCAGTCTATGTGCTTCAAGGTGGGCATTATCTTGTGTGAGCAGTCTATGTACTTCAAGGTCAAACTCTTCTTTGCTGATTTTCGGTTTGAACCACAATTTTAAGTTAGCCAGTATTGTGTCACGTTGTCTCTCAGCACCTGGCTCAAATTCTTCTTGGCTGCCTCCAGCTCACTCACAAAGGTCTCCACTGCAGCTTGAATCTCAGCCTCACTCCATATGGTGTGCTCACCCCAACCAGCAACTGAAAATCCCTGTTGAACACATTTTAAGATGTTTCTCAGCCATCTTTATTTCCTCACTTGTGAAGTCTCTGTTCAGCTCTTTACTCCATCTTTTGAGTAAGTGATTTGTTTTTGTCTCTGTTTTTTGAGTAGTCTACATACTCTGGATGTTAATGCTCTGTCAGATTACATCAGCAGTGAAGGTTTCCTCCCACTCTGGGCTTTCTCTTACTTCACTGATTGTTTCTTTCACTGTACAGAAAGAAGCTTTTGAGTTTAATGAGGTCCCACTTGTCAATTGTTGACCTTATTTCCTGCGCAGCTGGCTATGTCTTGTAGGTTAGTGCCAAGATTTTTTTCTATCACTTTCAGAATTTCAGGTTTCACGTTACAGTCTTTGATCCATTTGGAGTTGATTTTTGTACAGGGCAAGAGGTAGAAGTTTAATTTTATTCTTCTACAAGTGGTGATCCAGTTTTGCCAATACTATTTGTGGAAGATCTATCTCTTCCATTGAGTATTCTTGTCCCATTTGTCAAATATGAGGTGGCTGAAATTCTAAGTGCTCAAGTTTAGATCTTCAATTTTGTTCTATTGGTCTACAGGAACATCATCCCATTGAACATCTCAAAGGCCCCAGAAGTTCATTTCTACCATGTACCCCTTTTGAGGATCCTATTCTGTCATTTGTGTTAGGGTCTACTGTGCCAAATGTATCTCCCCTGCCATTCCTCAGTGCAAGTTCATTCGCTGAGCTCTAGTCAGCCTATCCAGAGTCCCTCGATTGAGGGATGGTTCAGTTCCTAGTCTCTTGGTCTCATCACTTTGGGCTTGTGGCAAGGCAGAGTCAATGCTCACCTCATGCTGGCTGGTTCACCAAGTTGAGCTTCAGCAGTACCATTACTTTGGTCTTCATAAGTTTCTTGTCTTATGACAAGGGGTGAGTGGACATGTGCGCCTTCTCCAAAGGAGCAGTGTCACACTACACCTCAACTTGCTGGAGAGCCACTTGCATGCTCCAGCTGCGCCTCCTCCTGAGCCACGTGCTGCCCTGGCATCTCTCCACTCTCGGGCTTCCAGCCCTCCCTGTCACTTGTGCCTCTAGGGTGGTTTTTTCTAAAATTTCTACTATAGATATCTATATAACGATATTCTCTTTTGTATGTTAATATACACTCAACATACAGCTTCATAAAAATACAGTAGAATTATATGAGTATGTACTTCAAGTTAGAATAAACACCTAATTCTCTCATATTCTTTGTTTGAAAAATAGAAGGAAATGTGGATGGACAAGCACTTCAGCATTTTATCACACTAAGCTGAGTATGGAACACCTGCTCTACTTGCAGTGGATGTACATTCTTGGAATATGAAAATAAATTATAACACTTTAGAATGATACTAAATACTCAATCACTTTAAACACACTTTATTGGATGGACTGCATAGGGATATTTCAATAAGTATAAATTATTTGATAAACAGTTTGCACAGACAGATCAGTCATCTGAATCCTATTTTAAAAGAATTTATGGATAGTGTTGTTTCAGGTCCAGGATTCAAAAGCTTGAATTATTTAATCTTCAAGCTCATGTTACCGTAATGCCAAATTCAGTGTAGTCCCCATTGGTGGCCACTGCCTGGGAACTCTGAGTTCTGATTTGCCTGTCCTACCTGCTGTTACTCTGGAATGCAAGAATCCAAAGATGGCCTTGGTGGGGGGGTGTTGTGAGTCCTGACTGGGTCAAGTGATAGGCATTGTGTTATCTATAGCTTTTATTGTTATAAAAGACCTGGTATGTGCACCCTCATTTGGGTTCTCGCCCCTGTTCCTTCCAGTTTCAGAGGCAGGCCTGGCGTTGAAGATGTTATAAGCTTGAGTCTTTAATCCGACAGCAAGAAGAATCTATCTGAAAGGGCTTTGTAAGTGGACGAAATCAGATTTAGAATTTTTGAAATAATTAAACTGCGCTATAATTAAAATAGTCACTTGTTCATACTTAAGATGGATATTGTCGGGTGTGGGGGTGCATGCCTTTAATCCCAGCACTCAGGAGGCAGAGGCAGACGGATCTCTGAGTTCAATCAAGGCCAGCCTGGTTTACGTAGAGAGTTCAAGGACAGCTGGGGCTGCAGGGAGACCCTGTCTCAAAAATACCAAAAATAAAATGTGGTATTATTATTCTAATCAAGAAAATAATGAAAAATAGAGATTTTTGCAAGAACACATATCAGCAACTGTCTTACCTAGAATATACAAATAATAGTTACAATCTAGAAGGAAACAAACAACCCAATTTAAAAAGGGGAAAATATTTTAAATAGTCAGTGTATCGAAGTTGTGCAAAAGGCAGAAAAGTATGAAAAAATGTTCAATATCTTTAGCAATGAGAGAAATCCAAATTTGCATTTTAAAAGGGGGCATGGGCCCCTCTAGTGAAAGGACCGGAAACCAGCACTGGCTGCAGGAACATTGAGAGGCCATTGCTACAGAGCCAGGCAAAGCAGGGGCTGTGTGTATTAAGACAGAGATTGTGGAGAGGAGAGGAAAGCGCAGACATTGGACAGGCAAAATGAGCTTGGCCTTCACACTGAGTTTGATTGTGGAGAGTGATGTATTTAAATTATTAATAGATTTCTGGCTTGTCCATTTGTGTAGCTGGGAAAACTTGAATAAAACAGGCATGGAAATACTCTAGGAGCTTATGTTGAACAAGGTATAGTCACATAGCTAGCAACTGGCTAAGATGTCTTCTGAGCCCTGTCTTCTATATTTAGGGTCAAAAGAAACATGTATAGTGAACTAGCTTAAGTAGCCCTGAGGGAAAAGTAGGGCTTGCCAAGTCAGATGCCCCTTCTCTCTCCCTTTCTCTGAGGGTCTGGGAAACTCCTTTTAATTGGAGTCTTACATCTAAGCAGGAAGAATCTGAAGGTGAAGTGGAATTTCAGAGAGCACCTCTAACTCTGCTGTTAGAACCTTCCACACAGTCTGCCATTCCTGGGTTACTCCGGGACAGAACAATAGCCAAAGGTTTCCTGATTCCCACGGTTCCTCCAGTCCCTACCCCCCATGATATACCCACATTGTATTTATGTAGAAGTGTCCTCAGGAAACCCATATATCCTTTCAAACCTCACTGTGAGTTTCCCACATTCAATCTATAGCCCACTAAATGAGAGGCCTGACTGAGAACACTCCCTCTTTATTTCTCTAACTCATTAAGGAATCCTCACCACACTCTTCCTTAGGTTCCCTCCATTCAAGTCTGCTTCTCACATTCTGACAAAGAACAATGAGACCTTTAAATGCACTCAGTTTGTGTTGAGAAGGAGCCAGACTTTGTCATGTTGAACTGATATTCAGAGTAGCTTTCAAGCAAAATGGATCTAGGGGAGGCATTTCTACCTCTCCCCCATCTCTGTTCCCAATTTGGCACATTCTAGCCTGCATTTTGCTTTCCATGTAAATAGAAGAGACAAGAAAACACATCATTCAAACCCTCTGTTTGAAAAACTGGCATTTCAGTGGGCTTTTCTTTGAGGGGTCTTCGTTTGTAACCGGCTTTGCCATTAACGGAAATCAGTTTGAATGTCTTATTGTGTTTCTCTTTTCTCTCCTCCCAGTTTGAGATTCAAGTTGCCAAGTTTCCTCACAGATCCTGAAAGACCCTCTCTCATTTCCGTTCCCTGCCTTCCAGTCCCCACTGAATCCCTGCGGAGCTTTCTCAGGCGTTGGGGCTGAGATGCATGAACTGAGAAGAACTTGACCTACTCTGCTAACCCAGTGGCCTGAGCCAATTACAAAGAGGATTGGAGCCCTCCTGCCCCGCCCCGCCCCCTGTGACAGCCTACTGGAAAAAGGGACAAGCTAACGATTCAAGTAATTGGCCTTTTGCCTGTTTCTTTTCCAAATAAGAAGGCATCAGCGGCTGATGTGCGCAGGGGTCTTGTGAATCACAGAGTAGTTAAGAACCGAGACCCCTCTGTCTCTTATCTGTTGTAGAGAATAACTGGGAGGCCAAGGATGGTGGATGCTTTCTGTGCAACTTGGAAGCTGACCGACAGTCAGAATTTTGATGAGTACATGAAGGTTTTGGGTAGGTAAAACCAGACCTGCTTTTCTCACTTTTACTATCAGCTTCTTATTCGTACAAATTCCTTTCTTATCTACAAGGGTAGCAAGAGTCAGACAGAGCATATTGTACTAATCATCCCAGGTTGTATGTATCCCACTAAATGGATTTCTAATGTGGCATTTGCCTGTCTTCCTGCCCAGGGCCAAATAACAGGACCATTTGATAGTCTATGGAGGATTGTGACACTTCTGTGACTTTGGGAGAATTCTTCTGCATTCTCTTATTTCTGCTCAGTGCTTGTATGCTAAATGGATTAATCATTAATGATATTTGGATGGAACTTATACTTTAGTCAGAATCCAGTCCTGGGTTGTGAATGACAAGCAGATCTCAGCTCTTTGAGCTGTTTGGGAAGCTGCTGCTGACTGTACTTGCTCTTTTTGCTGTTTCAGGTGTGGGTTTTGCCACTAGGCAGGTGGGAAATGTGACCAAACCGACAGTGATTATCAGTGAGGAAGGAGGCAAAGTGGTGATCAGGACACAATGCACATTCAAGAACACAGAGATTAGTTTCCAGCTGGGAGAAGAGTTCGATGAAACCAGTATAGATGACAGAAACTGTAAGGTAAGGAGGGGTTAAATATTTCCCACCCTTTCTCTGTAGAAGCTGGAGGGGGGGAGGATGCTTCCAAAATTTCCATTCAGAGAGAGAGAAACTGGAGTTAACATTCTAGTGTGTGCAGTTAAATTCTGAACTCTGGGTAACTGCTATAGTCAAACCTCAAACCTCTCTGTCTCTTCTCATATGTTTTTCACATTTCATACCAGCCTGTATTCCGGAGAGCATTGAATGGTGCTTATTTGGAAGAAAGAGTGCCCTTTGTTTCCCCTTTCTGATTGCCTCACATTGAATGACTAGGCTGTCTCATCCTAGGGCTCTGAATAAACAGGAAGAGTTACTAGTTCATAATTTTTACTTTTGATACCTCGTTTTTTGCAGTAGATATACACATTTCAGTCAAATTATAAATTGTTGCAGTTTGTGCAACAGTGAATCTTGAAATATCAGAAAATAAGGTACTGAGAAGCTGATGATGTACTCAGTTATACAACTCTCTGAGTCCTGTCATTTGACTTCCATATGGAAAATCTGATTTCTACCTATTATATTTTATATTTTGTTGTTGGTCTTAGTCTGTCATTAAGCTGGAGGGAGACAAGCTCATTCATGTACAGAAATGGGATGGCAAAGAAACACATTGTGTAAGAGAAATTAAGGATGGCAAAATGGTTGTGGTAAGTGCTAACTAAAAATTCCCCATTTTCTCTCCTCCCTTCCTCGTTCCCTCCTTCCCTTCCTCTCTCCCTTCCTCCCTTCCTCCCTCCTTCCCTCCCTCTTTCTCTGCTTCCCTCTCTCCTTTCATTTCTTTTTAGAACATCATGTCCTTATCATGGTCCCTTAACAATATGGAAAACAGGAGAACTATAAAGACCCCAGCTAATTGTTTCCTCAGCTCAGCTTATGTAGTTTTTTACAAATATACATTAACTTATCCGAAACTGATGTCAAGGCAAGGATTGTTATAGGATTACAAAGGTGAATATATAACCTTTAATTGAAATTTAAATATAAACTATTAATCAGGAAAATACATGAGACGAGTGATATGAAACTATCGAGCTACTGGATCTCAGAAAAAAACACTTAATAGTTCCTATTAAAAAAGAGTTTTAAAATATTTTATAATTTAGTTTACAAAGGCTATATAAGTTCAGTGAAAATGATTTAGAGTATAACAGAAAAGCATAATAAAAAGTAAAACTTTATAACAGAACTATTTTGATGTTATTTTGTTTCAGTTTTTAAATTGATATGCTAATTTTTAAACATGCATTCAATACTAGATAGGCATCTAAATATTATAAAATAGAAAATAAATTCACAAATAATTTCCCTGGTACTAGAGTAATATCACAAACTTGGAAGAATGTTATGCCTTGATCTAGACAAGTTTTAGATCTTTTTTTTTTTTCTGTACGTGTATGAATGTACTGTACTGCATGCAGGTTTGTGCACCCATGTCGTGCAATGCCGCGGAGGTCAGAAGAGGGTGTTGGATTCCCCTGGTACTGGAGTTCTCCTGGAATTGGAGTTACAGACGGTTCTCAGCCACCACGTGGGTGCTGGGGATCGAACCCAGATCCTCTGTAAGAGCAGGCGGTGCTCTTAACCGCTAGGCCATCTCTCCAGCCCTAAGTTTTAGATCTTTTTAAAACTATCAGTTCATTAGTATTGGCATGATAGTAATACAGTCAAGCTGGCTTATTCCTCTTGGGGGTGTTTGCAGTTTCTGTGCATTATCCTGCTAATAGCAGAAAGTGCTTTTGTTGTTGCTGTCTAAGGAACTGACTACCCTCTTCTTGACTACTACAATCAGAGCTCTTCCACAGCGAAATAGACTTCTTGCATATGTAAATCTGGGGATGCAGAGAGACAGTTTCATTTCCATTTATCCACAACTTTCTTCAACAATCATTAAAGAAAGGGTACATTTCTTTAAAAAAAATTTATTATTATTTTTTTTTGCCTGTGAGTATATTGCCTGCATGTATGTAAGTACATCCGTGCCATACAATGCCCTCAGAGGTCAGAAGAGGGCCTCAGATCTCCTGGGCCTGGAGTTACAGATGATTGTTAGCTACCTTGTGGGTGCTGGGACTCAAATCTGGGTCTTCTGCATGAACAGCCAGTGTTTTTAACCACTGAGCCATTTCTCTAGCCCAAGAAATGATTCATTTCTAATATACAATCTGAAGTTCTCTTTCATGCAATCAACTCCATTTCCCTCCTGAAATCAATTTTGGCAAGTCTAACTGTGATCTTGCAAGTTCTGAAATAGAGATCAAACCAACAGATAGCAAAGACATAGTCTTCTCTGAGAATCACATCACTACTTGAATAGAAATTCTTCAAGTTGGACTTCACAACAGAGTGATAGAACCAGCATTCAACATCATAGCCACTTTACCTAGTATGGGTATGAGAGTCAAAGCAGTGAGAATCTAGTACAGGCATGCTTTCTTATTGATTTTGGAATAAGTAATTCCAAACTACATTAGCCCATATGATTGTATTTTTTAAAGAAATTAATCTGGACTATGGATTGAAGCCTGTTATGGAAAATTGCAAATTACTTCTAAAGCAGATAGCTGAGGCAACGGTGCAGACACCACATGCGTGCTTCACTCCAGTTTTCTCCAGTTCTCTCAATGACTAGCACAAATGGGATAGTTCAAATTTGAATTTCTTCTACAAACTCCTTTTTGCTTCCTTTTCAGTTTAGAAATCTGAAAAGTGTATGTATGTTTTCACTAATTAAACATAAGTGTTTCTCTTTTTAAAAATGTTGTATGAGTGTTTCTGCTTGCACATATGTATGTGAACCACCCACACATGCTTGTATCAGGGTTCAAGGAGGCAAGAAGAGGGCATTAGATCTCCCTAGAACTGGAGTTCCTCCTAGAACTGGAGTTGCAGCCAGTTGTGAGCATCCTTACCACACTGGGCCTCTGGAAGAGTTGCAAGTGCTCTTAAGTGTTGAGCCATTTTGCCACTTTCCCCAAGTGTTTCTTTCTTTTTGTTTGTTTGTTTGTTGAGAGTATATGCAAGATTTAGTGTTTGTAAATATCTTTATTCTTTGGTCTAATACTTAAATCATACACATGATAAACTTTGGGGGGGCTCTTTTTTCTGAGACTGGTTCTCCCTTTAGACCTAGCTGGCCTGGAACTCACTACATAGACCAGGCTGACCTTCAACTCACAGAGAACTGCCTGCCTCTACCTGCCTCTGCCTCCCAAGTGCTGGGATTAAAGGTGCAGGGCACCATGCCTGGCTGTACACGTGATAATCTTTAAAAATTTAGCTTTGAGTAAACTTCTACATTGAAAAAGTTAAAAAAGACCAAGAAAAAGAGGCAAGACAGGACTTAACATATATGACATGAGCTCTGGTGGCAGGGGTAGGCCTGGATGGGGAAATGGATCTAAATTGATTGGGAAAAGTTGTATGAAATGCACAAAAGCTCAATAATTTTTTAAAATTAGCTGTCAAAGTTTCTGTGTAAACATGCAATTATCTTTGGACTTTTTTCAGACTCTTACCTTTGGTGATGTTGTTGCTGTTCGATGCTATGAAAAGGCGTAGAAGGGGTGCTGGTTCCTCGCTCGTTCTGTTTACTGGAGTCACAGAGCTTTCCAGACACCAAAGCATTGCAGATCACGAATTAGATGGTTGTCTTTGATATGGAAGCAGAAAATGATCATTTAGAAACTTGTTACTCCAAGCAACTCAAAGAATTTTGATATGCAAATTCATTGTTTTATAATTTCCAATACAATTTTGTAATAATTTTTTTATACAGGCATACATCTTATGATTTCCTTCGGAATGCAAATCTAATTGGAATAAAAATACATACTCGTAAACTTTGGCTCTCATTTTTAATGTCTTCAATCTAGGAATGGTATATTACAGAGTTTTAAATAAAATAAACTTTTTCATAGTAGAAAATAATGCTAAATAAGTCAGTACTTTGTATAAAATACTCATTAAAAAATAGCCGGATGACCCGGAAAATGCCACATTGTTGTGACTTTGAGGAGGAAATTGTAATGAATACATTCATCTGGTCAGGATGTCTCCTCACAGTGAATTTGATTACAAAAGTGACTTTTGCTGCTAAAAACAGATAGTTCAAAGAAACAAAATAATTGACTTCAAAATGTTTTGCTAAAAGATAAATAAAATCTATCCGGGCGTGATGGCGCACGCCTTTAATCCTAGCACTTGGGAGGCAGAGGCAGACGGATCTTTGTGAGTTCAAGGCCAACCTGGTCTACAGAGTGAGTTCCAGGACAGCTGGGACTACAGGGAGACCCTGTCTCGAAAAGACCAAAAAAAAAAAAAAAAAAAAAAAAAAGAAAAAAAGATAAATAAAATCCAAATACCATGTAGCCAAATGTTATTTATCGGAGTTTTTTATTGAAAGATAATTAGGAAAGGGAAGTGGATTTCATTCTGGATTGTTAAAATGACCCTCTAGACAACTCACAATTGAATTGTACTGTCAATAACATCAAAATGAAATATATTCATTAAAGCATTCAAATTCCTCTCTCTTTCCCAGGGGTGAGCAGAAGGGGTGGTTGGAACTGAGCTGAGCTGACCAAACCGAAGTAAATCTATTTTGTAACTGCTTTGCCTTTGTAATGTCTAAGCAAACAAATATGACTGCATTCTTAATATTTATAAAGTGCCTTTTCATCATTCTCTCTCTCTCTCTATCTCTCGGTCTTTTTGGTCTTTTGGAGACAGGGTCTCCTTGTAGCCCCAAATGGCCTAGAGGCCTGGAACTTGCTATGTAGACCAGGCTGGCCTTGAACTCACAGAGCTCTGCCTGCCTCTGCCTCACAAATGCTAGCATTAAAGGCGTGTGCCAGGCTAATCATTTTCTCAAAAAGGCAAGGAGTGCTATATATATTTTACTGATGAGTAAGCTGAATATAAATTTGAATGATCAAGTTCTCAGGACTAGTAAATAATACCAAAAACTGCAAAACTCTTTGATTTTCCTTTTATTTCCTCTTTAAAGCATTTCAGCTAAGTTTCCTTCTATAACAAAAATGCAGGATTTTATTTCTCCCATTATACCTTGGACAACCTTTCCTCTATTAGCCTAGGTGTATTAGTGTGTGTGACGGGGAGAAGGGGTAGATATTTTTTCAGGGAAGTATTCAATACTCATTTTTAATCATCCTTGTGATTTCAGTAAGCCTTTATAAATTAATTCAAGTTCAAGATACAAAATGTGAGGAGATGTCCTTTCACTTACAGTTCATGCGATGGCGCTATGTATCTGATGGTTCTGGTACAGGGTGAGCATTCCTCACCCAAAGTCCATGGGACCAGAAATGCTTTGAATTTTACAATATTTACATGTACATAATGAGATATCTTGAGGATGTGATCTAAACACAGAATTAATTTATATTACATATGTACCTTTTTCACATACTTGAAGGTGAAGTATTTCTAGTACATTTGTATGATGACAGGAATCTGTCATGTGAGGTGAGATGTGACATTTCTGCATTGGATGTCATGTCAGTTTAAGACTTTGGAGCATCTTGGATTTCAGATTTCTATATTAGTGATGTTCAACTTGCACTTTTGTTTATGTGTGCCTGTGTGCATATGGGTGCCTGAAGGGCCCAGAAGACTGCGTAGGATCCTCCAGGAGCTAATGTTACAGGGGGTTGTGAGCTGCTGGACTTGGGTGTTGGGAACTGAACTCTTCTCCTCTGGAAGAGAATGAAAACTCTTCAATTATTAAGCCATCTCTCTAGCTGCTCAACATACACTGTAATACAGAGTACAGAAATGCAGAATCCAATATCTGAATGTATAATTACTGTCAAAATAAGATTAGCTAAGGTTACTGGAACTACAGAGTCTACTCTCTTTAAAAGCATGAAACAGGAACCTGAGAAGCATTCACTCCGCAGTCCTAAAAGCCAGCATCTCGGCTACTGGCAGGAGGGCCAACTCTTGGCCATTTGCCTGTTGCTGATGGTACAATATAAAGGATAAGATTTTTTTCCCTGAGCTCATTATGAGGCCAAATGACAGCCTTTTGGTACTAATCTCCCAAACAGTGAAGAATAGAAAGGTGTTTGAGTTGTCTAAATAGGAAATAATGTTACAATGGGCTAAAAGATCATTGCTGCAGTGGGAGAAAGATCATTAAACTTGATGTCTTTGCTTCCTGAATTTCTGTAGGGTAGTTGCAAATTATTTTTCTTTAAACATAAGTTTATCTCATTTTAACAATCTGTAGATATATTAACTGTTTGGCTCCCTTCCTCTTACACCAAGGAGAGGTCAGGAAAAAAACTATTTCCAAAATTCCAAGTTCTCAAAGTTAAAAAACTGGCTAAAAGTTGATCTGTGAATTCCCACTGTAGACCAGTGACAGTGAGTTGTTAGAATTCTTTGTCTTTATTTCACCTTTTCCTTCTCATGCTTGGGACATGGCAACCTACAGATATAGGGCTACATTCTGGGTGTTGAAAAACACTTTTTTTTTTAATTTGGTTTTTGGTCTTTGTTTTGTTGTTTTGAGACAAGGTCTTGTTAGGGTCTGAGAATCCACACCAGACACACTGAAAGATGGAAAACCAAGACTTTATTTCGGGGTCAACCAGCATGCTGGGGTGGGAGGGATAACTTGGCTGATAACTTGGCTCGCAAGCCTTTTATACAGGGTCTAGGGGAATTTTTCTTTATCGGTTCAGACTGGACCAGTTTCCCAAGCCTCGGATGTATTTGGTGGACTTCAGCCTGGGGGAAAATGAATACCACTGGGCCTGTTTCTCAAAGCCCCAGATGCATCTGGTGGACTCCAGCCTGGGGGAAAGTGAATGCTTAACCTTTGTCCAGAGTAGAAGTCTGGAATTAACTCTTATCTCCTCATTCTCACTATGTAACCCTGGCTCACCTGGAACTCACTATGTAGACTAGGCTGGCCTTGAACTCACAGACTTCCACCTGCCTCTGGTTTTGAGTGCAGAAATTCAAGATGAGTCCCAATGCCAGGGTTTTATTGCTTTTGAATCACAGGAAAGCTGAAACAGGCCTTGGAGGATTCTAGCTGGACCTGAAAAGTGACTTGGCTTCCATTTAAAAGTTCCTTTTGTGAGATACAGTCATTAAATTGTGCCGAGTATAAAGTAGTTTTCTTGGGTGAAAAACAAATATTCTTGTACAATATTGTGGTACAATAACTGCTTTAAGGAAATATGAAAACTTATTCTGAGCCATCTGCAGTGGTTCAGGTTACTCTAAATGGATATTGTACTGGGAGGTTACACAAACATTTCTAGCTACAGAACAAACTTTAATGATAGGATCAAGTAGTAAGACAAAGCAAAGTGGGGAAATGGCTAAGTTTCAGATAGTCTACAACTATTTTTAGGAAGGATGGAAGCTGGACATCACTTACATTCTGAAGTTAGTTATGAGAATGTTAGTTAGGCCGGATACAAAAGTTAAGGCAAATAGATATTAAAGGGACTAAGATGTCCTAAGAAAAAAGTGACTTTCCACTCACAATGTCCACCTCTGCACAATCAGGGTGTTCTAAGTCATCTAAGTTGAAGCAGTTTGTAGAATCTTTAATAAAGATGAAGCTTCTAGAGAGAGCTTCAGTTCACATCTTTTATGAGGTTCCTGTTTCTCAAAGGTGTGTTCTCCAAATAAATCCCACGCCTCATAAACTCAAACGACTGGTTTTATTTTAAAGAGACCTCCATACTCATAAATGGTTAAGAGAAAGAACATAAAACATATATCCAGCACAACTTGGGGATTCTAGATTCTTTGCCAAAGTAGTTTCAAAAATTCCTCAGAAGTTTAAAACCAAAAGTTTCTATTTGTATTTTCCGAGTATAACTGCTTGGGGACATGTTTTAATTCAACTGTAGGAAAAAAAAAAAAAATCCAGCCTGGTGAATCTGGGCCCTGGTTGGCCAACTGGGAAGCCTGTGAAGTCATTCGGCTGGGCCTCAATCCTGGAGTTTCTGATTCATCCTCGCAGAGCCGCCTGCGGATTTGCATTTCTATCCAGAGTCTGAGGAGGTGCTGATACTGCCAGCTGTAAACTACAACTTGAGATCCGCTCAGCTTTCCCAAACATCTGCTGGTCTTGTCCAGACCACACTATCGAGTCCTCTTCATCACCTCTGTTAAGGAGCCCTGTCCCATAAAGGCTTCTGGGGTTCAGGGAAGATGATGTCGCATAGGGTTGGCCCAAGAATGCCCTTCCCACTGACTAAGAAATAAAGATCTATATAAAAACTAGACAGCAACCGAAGGTCAGTAGTACGCACTCGTTAGGAATCTGTCTCTGCACGTGATCTCTGGGCGTCTACAATGCTGGCGGCTCTTCCTCCCCACCCCCAGGGCCTGCAGGTCCCAGCAGAGCCGGATAGCCAGAGCCTCCCCGGGCAGTGGCCGGCCCGCCATGGCGCTGTTGCGAGCCTTGCTCTGCTGCCTGCTGGCCGTCTGGCCGGGCCGCCCGGGCCTCGCGGTGCCTCTGGCTCCGGCGGTGGGTGAGTGCACCGCGACCCTGCGGGACTGACGGGCGGAAGGGCTGCGCGAGGAGGCGACAGTGCGTGGGCGGCTGGGCCCCAGGTCGGGTAGCGCGGGCCACTGGCTCGCGGTGGGACAGCAAGGTCAAGGGCACCGGCTCCGGGTGTCGTCTGTCAGCGCCGTGGGCGCGGGTCCCGCAGCGGGCACAGCGCTTGTTTACACTCGGTCTCGCTTGTTTTGCTTCGGGAAAAGGAAAGCTGCAGCTGTGGTCCCCGGGAAAGGAAGCTGGGAGGGCCACACGCAGAGCTTCCCTGGACCTCCGGCGACCTGTAGTCTGCACACAAACTGTCCGACTGTCCTGCCTACTGAGGTCGGTGGCTTTCTCTCCACTGGCTCAGTTCTCTGGCTTCTTGCCCCTTCCTGAGTTACCATAAAAACTCCAGCTGGTCCCTCTTCTCTCCTGGGTGCCCACTAGACACCTTGGCATGAGACCAGATCTATTTACTGAATACGGCTACTTTTAAGTATTTCTCGAAGTATGGCCAAGGACAATCGCCAAGGACAGCAGCAGTTCCTAAACTTGTTAGAATACAAAAGTTACTCCCCACCCCACAGCATCTAAATCGAAACCTGTGGGCAAGGGTCCTGAGACACAGCTTAACACACATTACTTAACAACAGAATGTTTGGTGATCTGAGTTTCAAAAATCAACGTGAGCCTCACCTCTCTAGCTCTCTTTAAAAATAATTGCCTTTGTGGGGGGTGGGGTTTAAGATAAGGACTCTGTTTTCATTTGGGGGATGATAGCTATCTCGAGTCTCACCGCAGTGCTCAGTAGGGAAACCTGTTGATTCCTCTCTTTTGTTGCTCTACGTAGACTTCAGGAATGCTCTGGGGAAAATCCCTTCTCTTTGCTTGAGAGTGAAGTGTTCCTGATTCAGCTGTCAGGGAGTTGCAAGCAAGAACAAAAATCTGGTTTGCCAACTCTGGCCAATGTCAGTCATAACAGAAGCTGTTTATATATGCTGCCCTTTCCTTTTAGTGTGTCTGGAAAGGCACACGGCTGCTCCACTGGCAAATTCACCTTTTTATTTTAATTTGTTGATTGCTGGAGGCTTCCATGAAAACTTTCTGGAAATCTTCACATCTCCCTTTTAGGAAGGGGAGGTGGCATCATGGATGGGGGGGGGGGGGAGAGTGGCATGGTGAGTAGAGGAGGCCACATGATTTATCATCTGCTGAGGAAGGGAGAGAAGTTAATTGGAGTAAAATACCAGCCCTGTGGACTTAGTTGGGTTTGCATTGCACGTATTATGTCACATGCTTACCACTTGCTGTGACCTTCCTGTTCCCCCTGGCAGCCCCAGGATCTGTACTTCCTTTATGACTTCCACGTAGCTCTGCCTTCTCCAGTTTTGTAACTGTTTAAATTCCTAGCCCGAGTTTTTGTCCATGCCAAGTCCAGGTGGCCAGAGGGCAACTACCCAGGTGATGTTCACCTGGATGTGTTTTCCCCCAGTCTTTAGATTCTGTACACTGCAGCTGTCGGTGTACTTAGTTCATAGGAACTGACATTATAAACAGAAGAACCAACACCTATGGCCTAGCGGTTAAGAGCGCCGAACGCTCTTGCAGAGGACCCGGGTTCGATCCCCAGCACCCACATGGCGGCTGAGAACCGTCTGTGACTCCAGTTCCAGGAGAACTCCAGTTCCAGGGGAATCCGAGACCCTCTTCTGACCTCCGCGGCATCGCACGACACGGGTGCACAGACCTGCATGCAGACAATACATTCATACACATAAAAAAAAAAAAAATTTAAAGCACTGTATGGATTCTCTAGGAAAAATTATTAAACTTTCTTTGACTTAAATTTTTTCTTGAAAAGTTTTGAGGACTTTACCTAGATATATGAATACATATAACTTGGGAACTCTGAAAAGATTGCCTGTATACAAAAGAACTTTGAACAAGAAAAACCTGGATTTGAGTGTATATGGACTGGACTGTTCCAGGCCAGATCAGTACACATACAGACACACACACACACACTCACACATTTCATGTACAATTTGATTACAGTTTAGGAGGCAAGGTCTCCAGAGGTTCTTGACTTTTATTTCAAGCCCTCCGTCAGTGAATCTAACTCCTCACGGCCTCATTTGTTTATCCGGCAGTGTGGTATGGTGGAGAGTGCACTGATGACTGGAGAGACGGGTTCCAGTTCAGCTCTCATTGTCTAAACATGTGATATGGAGGAAATCCTGACATCGGGCTTGGCCTAAATGCCCTTGGTTATAAATTAAAGAATGTTGAGGGCCTATATCTGCCTGGCATATTCCACATCCTGGAACTCTGTGAACTAGTTACTGAATCCTATCAGAGGGATGTGCTTCTAATCCATTTCAAGCGTGGGGTTATGTAAATGTAATCCAGTCATGAGCTCATTTACCATAATCATCACTATATCTTACATGTAGATGTCATTATATTTTCATGTGAGGCAAGTGTTTACAGGGGTTAAGCACAGCACCAATGTTGAGATGAGATCTCTGAATTCATGTCTTGGCCTTCTTGTGTTTGATATGAATGAATGATGTGGATCTCAGTTCCCTATCTGTGAAATGGAGAAAAATACTGAGGGTTATAAAACTGAACTAAACATATACTGAGTACTCAATAAAATTTAGTTATTACTTGCAAATAGGGAAATTCAATTTTACATTATGGATTTTATAAAAGAGTGATAATAAAACTAACATGGAGCTTGCTCAATTCCATGAGGCTTCTTAGTACTGGACTTCTAGTACTAATCCACTTAATATTTCAATAGACACCACTATTATTCCCATTTTACAAAATGAAACAGGCCAAGATCACAGAGCCAGATTAATTCCAAGGTGTAGAGCTTATGTTGGAAGTCAGGCCATCTTGACTCTGGCATCTCCATGTACGATCAATGTACACGTTTAAATTTTGCAAATAGTATAAGACAGGCTTACATGAAAATAGGCATTCTATACCCCAAGGAGGGGCAGCCTGCCTAGGAATGCTAAGCTAGAGTATACCTTACACTATATCCAAATGGGAGATAAAGGTTTAGGATGTGTGAGATCAAGGCCAGCCTGGTCTACAAAAGTTTGTTCCAGGTGAGCTGGGGCTACAAGAAAATCCTGTATTAAAAAACTAAAGAGAGAAAGTGTATGTGTACACATTGCCCATCTCTTTATAGAGTATGAATCAAGACACAGATTCCAGTGTCTGTGACAGTGCATAGGTTTTTTTGTTATTGTGCTAATCTTAACTTGTTCTCCCATGTATTATATTTAATGTCCGCATTTTCAGTACCATTTGGAACATACCACTGTTTTTCTGTTGATTTATTCTTTAGACATGTGTGGGAAATAGAAATGGCGAGAACTTTAATAAGGTTTTCTTAGTTTCTTAGATGGAAAAAGAAGGCTTAGGGTGTGTTCTGCTTTACGAATAAAGTAAATTACTTTGGGTACATTTTTAAATAGTGACTAAATATTGAATAACTGACCATGAAGACTAGTTTTTATCTGTATTCCACTTCTCCCACTTCTTATATGCAAACCCATGTTCCACAATTATAACAACACTGTCAAGAAATGACCACCAAAATGGTGACTCACCTTTTCTACCTTAGCAGGTTCACTGCTGTCCTAGTTTCTGTACTGTAGCTGAAATAAAATACGCTAACAAAAAGCAACTTGGGGAGAAAGGGTTAATTTTTCATAGAATTTTAGGTTACAGTCCATTATTGCTGGGAAGTTTACAATTCCCCAAGTCAGTTCTGTTGTATACTTTCAAAGATGGGAGGAGTCATTACTTCTAATATTGAACTCAATCAGTGTTAAAACAAATTAATTAAATATTAGGAGACTGCAAAATTATTGAATTTATATGTAAATTATATATAAGGAATCTTGAGGGTCCTTCAAATTCAGGATCAGTTAAACTGTGTAGACTTGAGCAAATTTCCTACCTGACCAAGCATTAGTTTCTCAACTCTCAGCAAATCGTTTCCAACTTGACAGAGTCCCTTTGAGAATGAAATGACACTGTATGAAAATTGCTTAATATGTGCCTGGCATACGATACATATTTCATAAAGAAAGATACTACTGCCTGTTCTTACATTTTCTGCAAAGAAGTAATTTTTCTTAGTATGATTTCCAAGTAGGATTGCCACCAAACAGATTTGCCTTTTCCCTGAGTCCAATAAAAACATTCTCTTTAACAACTCTTCCCATAACATTAACATTTTGTTCAAGTGTATGTACATGCTGACGATTAGATAGATTTTAAGAATATCTGAGAGTTCCTATTTTTGTCATTTGGCTAGTAATAAAGATGTTTGCTTTTCCTCTAATTCTAAGAAGCAAGGCTATATAAAAACTTAGATACACATTTCCTGATTCTGTACACTACTTACTTGCGCAATCTTCATAAAGCATGTAGTATTTATAAACCAGTTTTTCTATAGGGGAAAGTACATAATTTCCCAAATACTAAATTTTTCACGTAGACATGCTCTTGAGACACAATCTGATATGATTATTGGCCTCCCAGAAGGGTGTCACCAAACATTTCATTATGCAACCTCATCTTTGTTCTATCATGTCTGTTATGGAGCCATGCTAACTCTGAGTTTATTGGTTCTGACATGTATAAGTTCTTCCTACTGTTCCCTGAATTTGCATCTCACAGAGAAGGGTTGCACTTTACTTTCATGGTATAGGAACATTTAAATTGTGAAGGCTTTCCTTTGTCATAAGGAGAAATGTTTCCCTCTAGTCTTTGTGACAATATTTGTGTGGTGATTCCAAAAGAGAAATAAATGTATCAATTAGTTTTCTTTTCTAACCAACAGGACAGTTTTGGCATGTGACTGACTTACATTTAGACCCTACTTACCATATCACAGATGACCACACCAAGGTGTGCGCTTCATCCAAAGGTGCGAATGCCTCCAACCCTGGCCCTTTTGGAGATGTTCTGTGTGACTCACCATATCAACTTATTTTGTCAGCACTTGATTTCATTAAGAATTCAGGACAAGAACCATCTTTCATGATATGGACAGGGTAAGTGTTTATATAAGCACTCTTTAATTATTTAGTATTGGCCTACAGTGCACTAGTGTGCTAAATTTCATAAATTTATATCTTAAGAATTATTTGAGGGGCACGGGAGAGATGACTTAGTGGTTAAGAACAATGGCTGCTCTTGGAGAGGACTCAGATTCAATTCCCAGTCTAACAGCTAACAGCTAACAGCTATTTTATCTCCAGTTCCAAGGTATCCGATGCCCTCTTCTGACCTCCCTGAGTATTGCACAATATGGGTGCCCTTACATCCATGTACACAATACACTCATAAGCATAAAATAAAACATTTTTTAAAAAAAGAGTTACTTGGGCTAAAACATATTAGGTCTTATGCTCCAGTGGACGTAACTTAGTGGGTTAGAAATTTTTTAAAAGTGGACAGGAAGTTAGGAGAGAGTAGGAGGTAGGAAGTATTCTAGGAGAAGTTTTGAGGAGGACTGGGAGCGAATATGATCAAAATATATTGTATGCTTACATGGAACACTCAAAGAATAGATGAAAACATTGCATTATATAAAAAAACACTGGGATGCAATAGTCACCATTATTAAGGATAAGAACAGTTTTAGAAATCCTGTGGATTTTGTTGTAATATAGAATTTAGAAATATCATTGATAACTAAGAGGTGACTTCATAAATAACACACTTCGTCAATATCTTGAGGTATTGACTAATGTGATAATGATTCTTGATTAAATAATTAGGGATAAAAGTCAACAATGGAGGCTAGCCTCTGGTGATAACCTTTGGAGTCCCATTTTATGATGGGCTTATTGCTTAGTTTCATCCATTGTAATAGCATGGCCGATATTCTGTTTCTAGTATCTGGAATATGATTTTTGCTAGTCCTTATGTCCACCTAGAGTTGGGTACTATTTTAATTAATGTCTACCCTGCAACTTATTATTTAATTATTGTAATAAGGATCATATTATTTCCATTTCACAGATTAAGGAAGACATTAAGGATCTAAATAACTTGTCCAAGTAGGCATAACTGGTTGCTGACAAACCACTATTTGAATCTTGCTCTTGCCTCTGAAATTTGCACTTTGCTAATCCTGCAATGTCTCTTATAAGTCTTTATCAAAGCAGTGAAACAGGCAATTTCCTGTTCATTTCTTGTGCTGTATTTTTGAAGGATTATCTGTAGATGACAGATAGATGATTGGTAATTTATTACGTGCCTGCCCCCTTGGTTTTGGAGGTTGGGTCTTGCTGTGTTGCCCAAGCTGATCATGTACTTCTGGGCTCAACTGATTTCCTGCCTCAGGTTACTGAGTAATAGGGGCTGTGAATATACCACTTTTGGCTGTTCATTGACTCTTTAATTTTAATTTGCTTTTTTTTTTTTTTGGTATTTTTGAGACAGGGTATCTCTGTAGCCCCAGCTGGCCTGGAACTCTCTATGTAGACCAGGGTGGCCTTGAACTCACACAGATCCCCCTGCCTCTGCCTCCCGAGTGCTGGGATTAAAGGTGTGCACCACCATACTTGGCAAATGTAGAAGTCTGTAATCATTGTTACGGCAAGGTATCATGCATAAATCTTTTTTTTTGTATTGATTTTTTTATGCATAAATCTTCACACAAACAGACTTTGTTCTTCACACTTCTGTTGCCTTCTCAGGGATAGCCCACCTCATGTTCCAGTACCTGAACTCTCAACAGGCACAGTTATAAAGGTGATCACTAACATGACAACGACCGTCCAGAACCTCTTTCCAAATCTCCAGGTTTTCCCTGCACTGGGCAATCATGACTACTGGCCACAGGTAAATTTAACCTCAGTTTCTAGAATTTCTTGGAGGATTTTCCCTCATTGGTAGTATCATGATTATGAGAATGAACTGGTCAATGGTAAGGTGAGAGGATGGGTCCTGAGGACGGACCATGGATTCCCATTCATGCATTCCTAGAGCATGATTCCTACCATCAAGGAAGGTTTTGTTTAGTTTCAAAGAAATTTTAAAAAGAATTCATAAAATGTTATGTCAATAATGCATTTTTTTAGAGGCAGGTAGTTTGACTAGTTTGTAGATTAATAATTCTTATTTTCTTTTATAAACTTTGATTTTTTTTTGCCCTTTGAATAAGTTTTCTTTTAATTTTTTTTTTTTTAAACAAGCTGGGGATTGAAGAGATGGCTCAGCTTTTATTTATTTTTTTAATTTGTTGTTACTATTAGTATTAGGGTCTCCCTTTAGTTCCAGCTGAACTGGAACTCACTCTGTAGACCAGGTGGCCTTGAACTCACAGAGATCCTCCTGCCTCTGCCTCCCAAGTGCTAGGATTAAAGGCGCGCGCCACCATGCCCGGCAATTTTTTTTTTTTTTTTTTTGTAATTTGTTATGTCTAGTCTAGGTTTAGCAAATAAGATTAAAACTGACAAGTGTCTACATTTTTCAGAACCTGTTAGACATACAAAGATGAGCACATTCTGACTTAAGGTAGATTGGTATTAACAACAAAACCCAAAGGACATTATAGCTCCCAGAGATGGAGGTGCATGTTCCAATTCACAATCCCATCTTCTGGCTCTTTTCTCTCTAGTCCTGTCCACATACGTCTATGTGTTTGGACCAACATACATCTATGTATCCCTTGCTCTTGTCTGACTAACACACTCAGCATTTCCTAAGTACAATATTTACTTTGTTTTCATTTTTTTATCTCTTGGAATGTCTTTTCCATCTCATGTCACATGTATGTTGCATGGGGGACTTTAATTATTTTAGCTATTCTAATACAAAGATAGCGGTTTTCAAAAGTTGCACTGTAGGATAAACTCAACTTCCAAGTGACTTTTTTGCCTTCAACATTCATTTTGGGATGAACAGTTTGTATAGAACAACCTTCAACTGTGGCCAAAAATTTTTTAAAATCCTGTTTTGTATTTTGTGTGTGTGTGTGTGTGTGTGTGTGTGTGTGTGTGTGTGATCATGGATGTATGTATGCCTGGGTACACGTGTGGAAGTCAGAAGACAACCTCAGGTCTCTCTCCTTGCCTTTGACCTTGTTTGAAGCAGCATTCTTTATTTGTGGCTGCATATGCTAGACTAACTGGCCCAGGAGCTTTAGGGAATCTCCTGCCTCTGCCCCCCATCTTGCAGTAGGAGTACTAGGATTACAGATGCATGCTGTGCTTTGTTGTGGGTTCTGCAGATTCAAACTCAGGTCCTTTTGCTTGTGTGGCAAACACTTTATCCACTGAACCATCTCCTCAGCCTCCAGCAGTCAACTTTTGGTACACTTTTAGAACGTTAGACACCACAGTACAGGGGTTTGGGGTCAAGCAACTTTCAGAGGCTCAAAGCTACACACATTTATTTTATATTTCCTTAGATAACAACCTTGAAAATGTGGGGTTTAGAGTCATTTTTCATTAGAATTTAAGATTCTGTTCTGTCCTGCTTCTAAAACCTTTGCTTGGCCTTGGGTAATTCACATGCCCTCATCTCTGAGCTACTAAATACAAACAGGAGTGATGTTTATGTTACAAAGCTTTTGCTAGAATTAATGATAGTTATAAAAAGAGCACAGCATACCCTCCCGAACCTCAGCAGCCTCTAGTAAACAAGGGGCAGCTAGGAGATAGTGGTCCACAATGAGTTCTTTTTGGATTTCTTTTAGGTTTTGTTTTATTTTGTTTTCATTTTTGTCTTCTTTCTGCCAAGTCAAATCTTGCATTAATTCAAAGACATGAATACTAAACTTCTCTAACTCATTCTATTTATAGTTGAGTTAGGCTGCATATATAATTTCATATATAATTATATATATAATTACAACTTTCTCATTGTATATTATAGGTTTTATTTTATTGTCAGGGATTGAATCCAGGATCTCCAACATGCTAAGCATGTGCTTGACCACTGAGCTTGACATCCAGTCTTTACCTTGTAATTTTTAGATCTAATTTTTTTCTTCTCTTTTTCTTCTTCTTCTTTTTTTTTTTTTTTTCGTCTTTTCGAGACCGGTCTCCATGCAGCCCCGTGGCCTGGCAAATCACTTGTAGCCCAGACTTGCTTGAAATCTTGAACTCACAAAGATCCCAACGCCTTTGCCTCCATGTGCTAGGATTAAAGGCGTGCACCCACCACGACATGCAGTCTTAATTTTTTTCTATCCATTCAACTACCATCTTCTTTTCATATCACACTTTAGATGTATCACATATCATATGAAGCTCCCAACCAAATTTAACACTACAACTCTTATGTGGATCCACTTCTGGAGCCATATTAGGAAAAAATAGAAAGCCGGCGTTGGTGGTGGTGCACGGCCTTTAATTCCTAGCACCTGGATGGCAGAGGCAGTCGCGGATCTCTGTTGAGTTTGAGACCAGCCTGGTTACAGAGCGAGTTCCCAGGACCGCTTGTGCCACAGAGATCCTGTCGAAAAGACCAAAAAAAAAATTTTGATAAGATATTTTCCCCCATTAAAAGCCCTTATTACTCCTAGAGGTGGAGCGATGGCCTAGCGGTTGCTAAGTTAAAGCACCTACTGCCTCCGTGCCACGAGGAAAAGCGGGCTTCGATTCCCAGCCCACCCATGGTGGCTGAGAACAATCATTTGACTCGTTTACGGGCAATCTGAACTTCCCTCTTTGACCTTCCATGGCATGACGACTCGAGTGCCAAACCTGCATCCGACAGTACATTCATACACAGATAAAAAATACCAAAGCCCTATAACATCTACAAGAGTTCTGTAACAAACCTACTAAAAGATTTGCACATTCCCACCTTGGAACAGTCTAGAAGTAGGGAATTAATGTGGTGGGGCTCCTTCCTTGTGCCAATGATCGGTGGGGGTCAGGATCTCATTGCCGCCTACACTGGTAAGGATGCCTTCTCAGCTCATGATGGGTCATTCCTGTACACCTCCTGCATCAGCAGTGGTCCAGATTACAGCCCAAAAGGATTGGGAAGGTAGTGTGTGGTACAAAAGACAACTGGATGTCAAAGTGGTAGTGGGAGGATGTAGGAGATTCCGGGCCTGACAGCTTTTTGGATAAATCACCTCACTTGTCAGGTACTTGTATTTTCAAAACTTAAAATTAGGTTTGTGTTTGTTTGGCTTTTAGGGTTTTTTTTTTTTTTTCGTTTGTTTTGTTTTTTGTGAGCAGGATTTCCCTTGTACTCCCTAGTGGGCAGGGAATAACTATGTCGAGCATGCATGCCTCAATTGATAGAGATTCTGCCTGCTCGCCTCCAAGCTGTTGGGATTAAAGGCCACCAACTTTGGCTGATAACATGTAAAAAAGCACTTTAGGATAAATTATATATTTATATATATAATGATATATATAATTTTTTTTTTTTTTAGGAAGTCTTTTTTTTTTTTTTAATTTATTTTTAACCAAATCTAGACCATGTTCCCGCCCATTCCCCCACCCACCAGAGCTCGTGCATTCTGTACAAACATGCTTTCCCCCATCTCTTAGCTTTCTCAATACTTTCCATGGGGAAGTTGACTGTTTTGAGCTAGATAGATGTTCAAGTTCAGCAGTTCTTTGACCTAGTATTTTCTGTTGTTGTTGTTGTTTCCAAAATGAACGCCCAAATGTTTGTACAAAAGCTAAGGTGCCTTCACACGAAATACTTACAATGGGTTAATTGGCAATAGATCCACAGATGAGTGTACCATGCAATCGTTTGTTTTTCTTGGACTGTGTTACTTCATCAGCATGCTGTCTTAGCTCTAGCCATTTTCCTGCAAAAGCTCGTGATCGTGTCTTTCTTTATTGCTGCAAAGAATTCACTTGTGTGATGTACAATTTTTCTCTTCCACTCGTCATGTTGAGGGGTCATTTAGGTTGGTTCCAACTCCTTGCTATTTTTGTGAAGAGCGCTGCATTAAACATGGGTGCATTATCTATTGGTGGCGTACGTCCTTAGGGTACAGCCCACGGAGTGTTATGGCTGGGTAGGGTGGCAAGTCATTCCAAGTCTTCAAGGGTTTCTCACACTGCTTTCCACGTGGCTGTACAACTGTTTACATTCCCACCAGCAGTGGATGAGTGTTCCCCTTTTTCCCAACTCTCAGCATTTGTTTTCTTGATCTTAGCCAGTCTTACTGGAGTAAGATGATATCTGAAAGTGGTTTTCATTTGCATTTCCTTAATGATCAGTGATGTTGAGCAGTTCTTGAGGTGTTTCTCAGACATCTCTAATTCCTCGCTTGTGAAGTCTCTGTTCAGTTCTTTGCTCCATCTATTGAGCAGGTCATTTGTTTTGTTTTATATATTTTTTAAAGAAAGATTTTTAATTTTATTTTAAATTATGTGTTTGTCTGTTTGTGGGTATGTGCACATAAATGCTCAAGGTACCTGAGGAGGCCAGAGGCATGAGATCCTCCAAAATCAGTCATAGGTGGTTGTAAGTCACCTACCATGGTTGCTGGGAATGTGACTCAGCTCCTCCTTAGTATGTGGTCCTAACTGCTGACCCATCTCTCTAGCCCTCAAATATTTATATATTTTATTTTAAATTTTTATTTATTTTTATATGTGTATGAGTGTACTGTCTGCATGTAGGTTTGTGCACCCATGTCGTGCAATGCCGCGGCTGTCATAAGAGGATCTTGGATTCCCCTGGAACTGGAGTTCTCCTGGGATTGGAGTTACAGACAGTTCTCAGCCGCCATGTGGGTGCTGGGGATTGAACCCGGGTCCTCTGCAAGAGCAGTCGGTGCTCTTAACAGCTAGGCTATCTCTCCAGCCCTTGTATATTTTATTTTAAAAAGTCACAACATGTCAGTCCAATTTAGTCTGTCGTAACGGGGCTAATTCCCATGGAAAGTACGTGATTGTAAATCTGAGTCTTCAGGGAATTGAGGAGCTTTGTAGTATTTTTAGCATTTCAAAGGACTTCGGGGGTTCACGTTTCTCCCACTTTCTCCACATCCTGTACTGGCCCTCCCTGTTCTGGCTCAAAAGTGCTTTTCTCTCGGAGCCCGCTCGCTCTTTATCTCATCACCCCTCAACCGAATCCAGGCTTCTCTCTGAATGTGGCACGTATTTCCTGCCTCTGTCTTCCTGTCTGGCTATTTATTTTGCTTTGATGGCCTTTCTTGCCAACTTAATGAAGTTGTTATTCAGCTCCTGCTTTAAATGCTGTCTTCCCTCACAGCCGACTGTTTTGTGTTCCCAGGACCTCTGTGGTAGCACTTGGCACATGTCTTATGGTTAGTTGATCACATTTGGCTCATCTTTTCCCAGCTAGGTTATAAATTCGTTAAAGACTACATTTCCCTTTGTGCTACAGATGCTTCACGAGTAGTTAGCACTAAAGCAATGCCTGCCTTGTCTTTAATTTAAATGTCTTTAAAGTTTGAACAATGAATTATCTTCTTTGTGGCCAGGACCAGCTGCCAATAGCTACCAGTAAGGTCTACAGTGCTGTAGCTGACCTCTGGAAACCATGGCTGGATGAAGAAGCCATTAGCACTTTAAGAAAAGGTCAGTGAAAGATGCCCTAGTTTGCCTCCCTTTTCATCACTACTTGCTTTGGCTTTAATCTTCCATGTTTGCTTGGATCTGCAAATCCTGGCGCACCTCTGTACTCATGTTTCATGTGTGGCCTTGGGACACATATGAACATGTTTATCTTGTGAGGGAGATCTTTTCTTTCCTATCCCTTATTCAAGATGTTTCATATGAAGTGAAGATTGCATTTTGAATGTGAATGTAAATAAGGTATATGCTTTTAATTGGAAAACAGATTGAAAGGAGAATGTGAATACTTTTATCCAAACAAGCCCAATTTTATGAAACGAACAGCTAGTGAAGTGAGAACAGCTAAACTTTCCATGTGGACCTCGAGATGCTTACAAAAGTAATGTCAAAGCGCACAGTAAGGCCTTCCCTGGGTACAGTGTCACCTCCACACTCTCACGGGCAGCCCCTGAGACGGAGATGTATTCCAGGAATGTGGAATATCTTCCAATGGAAGATGCAGAAAGCAAGCAGAGCCATCCCAGCAGAATGCCACATGGTTTGCAGCCAGAAAGGCCACAGGGCCGCCCAGTTCTTCAGAACTCACATCCCACCGCTGTACACTTGATGGCAGACGTGCAGCTACAAGATTTAATGCTCATCCTGTAGGGTGCTTATCTTTCTTTGCACTGATCTTTCCTTGTTATACTTCCATTACTGTCTTTTGAAATGAGAATATCTGTTTAGACAGCTTTTTATTACCATGGTAAAATATTTGAGATAAACAACTTAAGGGAGGAAAATTTATTTAGGTTTCTGTGTTCAAAGGTCCGTGGTCCATTTTTCCTTGGTTTTGTGGCCCCATTACTTTAAGGCCCCTGGTGAGACAGAGAGATCATGACAGATGTGTCTGGTGGAGAACAGGTGCAGGCAGGGTGGGAGGAGAGTGAGGGAGCAGACAGGGAGAGGAGAGAAGCCAGAGCTGAGGTGCGAGCTATTCCTTCTGTGCTCTACTTCCTCCAAGTAGAGCCTACTTCTAAATAACCTATTTAGCTCTAAAATCATCAATGGATTACTTCTTATGCACCTTTATGATTTGGCAACCTTTCAGTAGGGCCCCCAGATGGTGACCAATTCTTCAACACATGAGCCTTGGGGACATTTCAAAGCTAACTTATAATGAATATTTACCCTGTGCTGTTGTATGCTGTAAGTATGTAATTTGTTTCCAGTATTTACAAGGACTCACAGAGAAGAGTTTGCCCTTAGTCTGAGAGGTGTCTTGACCTTTATATTTGAGAAAGCTGAGGCTGTTGAGAGTCACTGCTGGTGGACTGTAGATTATGAAATGACATGACCCTGTAGAACCAGGGGGACAATGTTATCAATATGAAGTGTGCCTCTGAAGGCTCAGCTGGTAAAGTCTTGGTCCTTGGCTGTGCTGCTTTGATAGATAATTGGGTCATCGGGGCACTAATTTCACCAATGGACTGACCTACTCCTGAATCTATAGCTGAGTGGGCTGTTAGGTAGAGCCTGTTTGGAGGAGGCAGGCTGAACCCCACCTTTGAAGAGTGTGTCTTTTCCCTCAACCCCCACATCTCTCTTTTCTGGCTGCATGAGTTAAGCGGGCTTTGTGCCTGTCCTTTGCCATAATGCACTGCCTCAAAGCAGGCCCAGAAACGTGGAGCCAGGTGACCATGGACTAAGCACTCTGAAGTCGTGAGCCAAAACAAATCCTTCCTTCTTGAAGGTGACTTCTTAGGTATTTTTTCACAACATGAAGCTACACAGTACCCTCAGTGGCTCTCAGCTCATCTACATGTAAATCTGATATTTTCTGAGATTAACCAGGAGGTTATTTATTAACTGAAGACTTTCATGCTTACTTTGAATGTTTTGAATAAAATAATAATTTTTTTCAAATTCAAACCCCCAGTTCAAAGTTTTTCTTTTATTATTTTCCTTAAATCCAAGGCTTTGGGCACTATCGTGCTTTGTTTTTGATGACACTCTGACACTCATCAAATCACAGTATATATAAATTTGAAACCCACTATCAGAATTAGGTCATGATCTTGATTAATCTAGACATAGGTAATTAACATAGATAACCATATCTATATGGTTATCTATGTTAAACCCCCAACCTGAAACACACATGGGAGACTTGCATATATTGAAGAAAGAGCCACAGGGAGTAATCCAGATTCCCAATGACCAGAGTAGGTACACACACCTTTTATCCCAGCCCTTCAGAAGATTGAGACAATAGGATTGTAAGTTTGGAGATAAATGATATTCACCCAATTTCTAGTTAAATGCTTGAATCACAAAAGGCTTCCTTTGAAAGTCTTGATTTGGAGAACTGCTCAGCATGATAGCTTCATACTTTATACTTTTGGAGTCTCTAGTGAAATCTGTTTTTGTCTACTAGTAGGGCATATGTGACAGCCTTCAGGAAATAACCTCATTAGGCTGAGGATATAGCCCAGTCAGGAAAGTGCTTGTCATGCACACATGAGGATGATACTGAGTTCACTTCCGAGGACACTTGTCAAAAAAGCCAGGCATAGTGGCATGATCTTGTATTCCCAGCCCTAAGGAGGTAAAGAGGGGCGTCCCTGTTGTATCCCCAGCCCTAAGGAGGCAGAGAGGGGCGTCCCTGTTGTATCCCCAGCCCTAAGGAGGCAGAGAGGGGCGTCCCTGTTGTATCCCCAGCCCTAAGGAGGCAGAGAGGGGCGTCCCTGTTGTATCCCCAGCCCTAAGGAGGTAGAGAGGGGTGTCCCTGTTGTATTCCCAGCCCTGAGGAGGCAGAGAGGGGCGTCCCTGTTGTATCCCCAGCCCTAAGGAGGTAGGAGGGGTGTCCCCGTTGTATCCCCAGCCCTAAGGAGGTAGAGAGGGGCATCCCTGTTGTATCCCCATCCCTAAGGAGGCAGAGAGGGGCATCCCTGTTGTATCCCCAGCCCTAAGAAGGTAGAGAGGGGTGTCCCTGTTGTATCCCCAGCCCTAAGGAGGCAGAGAGGGGCGTCCCTGTTGTATTCCCAGCCCTGAGGAGGCAGAGAGGGGCGTCCCTGTTGTATCCCCAGCCCTAAGGAGCTAGAGAGGGTGTCCCTGTTGTATTCCCAGCCCTAAGGAGGTAGAGAGGGCGTCCCTGTTGTATCCCCAGCCCTAAGGAGGTAGAGAGGGTGTCCCTGTTGTATTCCCAGCCCTAAGGAGGCAGAGAGGGGCGTCCCTGTTGTATCCCCAGCCCTAAGGAGGTAGAGAGGGGCGTCCCTGTTGTATCCCCAGCCCTAAGGAGCTAGAGAGGATGTCCCTGGACTTGCTAGTCAGCTGGCCTAGTCTAGTTGGTGATGCTCAGGCCAATGAGAGTCCCTGTATCACTAAATAAGATAACTAGCACCCAAGAAATGACACTGGACCTTATCTTCTGACCTCTGCATGCACACACACACACACACACACACACACACACACACACACACGCACATGTGCTGCATGAATATTTATATACACAGGAGTACCACCTACACATGAGCCCCTACACATAAACACATACACACTAACTTTACTGCTACCCTGGGAAAAATTACAAGGTGTCGTAACTGCAGGGGTGAAGAAAGGAAGTTAAAGAAGCTGTGATCAGTTGAGATTGAAAAGTAAGGAACTAGATGCTTGGCAAGTAGGAGCAGGGCAAAGAAAGTGGGCTCCAGAGTGCAGCGGGGCTTTGGGAATTCCTGGCTCATGTCAGTCACCACAGGTTGGGGCTGTGCGTGGGATCTTGACTTTAAGCTTCTCCACCGAGATTCCAGCAGTGCTACTAAATCTGAAGTGTTCTTTTTCTGTGTCTCTAGGGGGATCCTTGTGCACTCCCATTCTTTAGATCTTACATTTTGCAGTACCATGTCTCTCATTTTGATTCTCATGATATAAAAGTAGAGGCCACTGTAGAAATTGTTATCTTTAAAAATTCACCCTTATTACCTACTGCTCAAACATCTAATTATCTTTTTATTTTTAAAACGTTTTATTTATTTATTTTTATTTTATGTGTGTGAGCGTATTGCCTGCCTGTGTAAGCACACCTGTGTCATGCTGTGCCCACAGAAGTCAGAAGGAAGCATCATTTCCCCTGTGGAGTTACAAAAGGGTGTTGGCCGCCTTGTAGGTGCTGGAAAGCAACCCAGGTCCTCTACATGAGCAGCCAGTGCTCTTAACCATTGAGCCATCTCTCCAGCCCCTTAATTATCTTTTAATATATCAATATTTATTTCAAATATTGGATACAATAGCTCTTACCTTAATGTACAAATTGGCTTTGGTACATGGGGCCTTTTCAGTTCACAGTAAATGAAATTCTTATATAAATGGTAAGAAATAAGCCCAAGGTGCCTGACCTTATTGTAAACCTTAAAAAATTGCTTTCATAGCCGGGCATGGTGGCACACACCTTTAATCCCAACACTCAGGAGGCAGAGGCAGGCGGATCTCTGTGAGTTCAAGGCCAGCCTTGTCTACAAGGTGAGTTCCAGGCTAGCTGGGGCTACAGAAAGACTCTGTCTCAAGAACACCAAAAATGAATAAATAAATAAATAAATAAAATGCTTTCATGATGTCTGCATATTTGCATGTCTCTGCTCCTAAAAGATGTTCCAAATTTGTTTTTAGGTGGCTTTTATTCACAGAAAGTGACAAGCAATCCGAACTTGAGGATCATTAGTCTAAACACGAACTTGTACTATGGCCCCAATGTCATGACCCTGAACAAGACTGACCCAGCAAATCAGTTCAAATGGCTGGAAAATACACTGAACACCTCTCAGCAAAATAATGAGAAAGTAAGTCCCACGCCCAGTTGGGAAGGGACAAGCAGAAGGCTAAATTTATTTATTGAACTTACACAGAATCAAGAATTAATTAAAGTGTTAAAATGTCAAGACTTGAAAAAGTCTGAGCAAGGGCACTTTCCTTAAGTGGTCCACAGCATGGTCTTTGTGAGACACGGGCCAGGGCAGTGCCTTCGTAACTGCAACATCTGCCTCTTTCCCTTTTTGTCAGAAGCAGGAGAGATGCTTTATTTGCTTTCTAATTTTTAATTAATGTCTGTTCAGTCTTGGGCATCGAGACATCATTTGGTTATGATAAATGTGCAAGCAAGCCTTCGTGGGCCTGCCCTGTGTTTCTTTTTCCAGGTGTACATCATCGCTCATGTTCCAGTGGGGTATCTTCCATATGCTACTGCCATCCCAGCAATGAGGGAGTACTACAATGACAAACTGGTGGATATCATCAGAAGATACAGCTCTGTCATTGCAGGCCAGTTCTATGGCCACACTCACAGAGACAGCCTTATGGTCCTTTCAGATAGAAAAGGTAGCACGACACTCTGAACATCTCCCCATCTACCATGCTGAGTCCGGCAGGACATAGTTGTTTACAGACTCAGGAAAGTTAAACCTTTGTTCACAAACAAAGGCACTTGCTTTTTCTAATTCCTGTCAAATGGTTTTATGTTGAGTGTTGAGGGCTGGCACCTTTTTCTTGACATCTACACAAGAGCCTCTGAAACTTCGGCTTACTCTAGGTTCCTATTGATTTTTTTAGAGAAAAAATTCTGTTATTTTCTGGCTACATTCAAGTTTCTTTTTGCATGACTTGTTTTATTTCTCATTTAATTTAAAATGCAGATCAGAACTTGCACAGTGCCTTAAGATATAGTTAGCTCATTCTTAATTTGCCACTGTCATCTACTCAGCAGTGAAAGGAAAGAAACCCAGGAGAAATAGCGAAACAGCTGTAAGAGCTCGGACCCTCCAGAAGACAGGACGAAAACACAGTTCATTTTTCTTCAGTAATTTGGGACTATTTTTGAAATATTCACCTTTCATTTAGAACAAATTGTTCTATAGCAACGATTACTTTAAAAACATTTGATTTTTATTTATTTTTTATTTTTTTTATTTTTATTTTTTTTTTTTATTTTTTAAAAAATTTTTATTTATTTTTCTTTGTGGATGAGTGTACTGTCTGCATGTAGGTCTGTGCACCCGTGTCGTGCAATGCCGCGGAGGTCAGAAGAGGGCGTCGGATTCCCCTGGAACTGGAGTTCTCCTGGAATTGGAGCTTCAGACGGTTCTCAGCCGCCATGTGGGTGCTGGGGATCGAACCCGGGTCCTCTGTAAGAGCGGTTGGCGCTCTTAACCGCTAGGCCATCTCTCCAGCCCAACATTTGATTTTTAAAAAGCACTTTACTTTTAAGTCATAAAAATGCATTCTTATAATATATACATATACAAATGTTGATACTTTTAATAAAATTACTATATAGTTATTGGAATATTGCTTTAGGTAAGGTACAAAACAGATCAGTTTTTATGTGTATACTTATGATGTAATTGTTTTTTATTGTAAAAAATTGTCTATATATAATTTATATATATATAAATATGTAAAACTTGTATCATTCTCTCTCCATATATATATGGAGAGCTATGTGAGATGTATTTGATATTGATGCTTCAGGCATTCTTTTTATATATGGGAACCTCTTGTATCTTCCATATATATATGGAGAGAGAATGATACAAATCCCAGTATACTTGTCATTCATACTGAATGTACATCAAGATCGATTCTTCTTTCTTTCTTTCTTTCTTTCTTTCTTTCTTTCTTTCTTTCTTTCTTTCCTTCCTTCCTTCCTTCCTTCCTTCCTTCCTTCCTTCCTTTCCTTCCTTCCTTCCTTCCTTCCTTCCTTCCTTCCTTCCTTCCTTCATTCTTTCTTTCTTTCTTTCTTTCTTTCTTTCTTTCTTTCTTTCTTTCTTCAGTAATTTGTCTTCTGTTACCTAGATATCTATGACCTATCTGTCATCTCCTATCTAACTATCTATCTATCTATCTATCTATCTATCTATCTATCTATCTATCTATCATCTATCATCTTTCTATCTATGTATCTATCTTCTATTATCTATTATCTATTTACCTATCACATACCTATTATCTATCTATCTGAAGTATATAAAAGTGACTCATAATCATTATTATAGCCCTGTATAAATTATATATGCACTGCTAAAATATATGGGTAATTCATACAATCACAACATTAACCTATTTAATAAAATCAGAAATAGTTCTTTGGTATTTGTATTAAATATTCTTATTTTCTCAAAAGCAACTCTATAGCTGCTTTGAGTCAGGGTTAATCAATGATCACATAACATTTGTCTACTTATCTCCTAATCTAAAGCTGTACATGTTTTTAAGGTTAAAATAAAAAAAAATGTACGTTTACCTATTTTTTTTTTCAGGAAATCCAGTAAATTCTGTGTTTGTGGCTCCTGCTGTTACACCAGTGAAAGGTGTTTTAGAAAAGGAGACCAACAATCCTGGCGTCCGACTATTTCAGTATAAGCCAGGTGATTACACATTATTGGTAAGTAGGCACAGTTTCAGAATTGAGTCTACATCTATACAGGTCTTTGAAGTTTTCACTCACTTATTGGAATGTTTTTCAGCAAGCTATGTGAGATGTATTTGATGTTGATGTTTCAGGCATTCTTTTTATATGTGGGAACCTCTTGTATCTTCTATGGGTGGGCAGATGAGATTTGCTTGTGGGGTGTTGATGTTTCAGGCATTTTTAAAATATGTGGGAACCTCTTCTATCTTCTATGGGTGGGCAGATGAGATTTACTTGTGGGATGTTGCTGCTATCCCTTTAAGAGCTTCCTGAGCTTTCTGTTTTCAAGACAAGGTCTCATGGAGACCAAGCTGGCCTCACCATTGCTGTGTAGTTGGGGCTGATCTTGAATATGCGATCCTCTTGCCACACCTCCCAAATGCTATAATTATAGGTCTGTGTCACACCCCAGTTTCACAGGATGCTGGGGATCAAACGCTGGGGTTTGTACATGCTACTCAGGGTTTCTACCAACTGAGCTATATCCCCAGCCCCAATCTTCTCACTGTTTTAGAGCTTTCACTGGATGGAACCTTATTTTTGGACTTTGAGACATATTATTGACATCACTAAGTCACATTAATTCTTTTTTTCCCCATATAATCATTAGGAAAGAGACAGACTCTAGAACCATACTCTATCTTTGGCTCTGTTTGATTTATTGATTTATTGACTTATTTAATCAAATCAAGACCCATGTTCCCCACCCTACCCCCACCCCACCAGAGCTCATGCACTCTGCCAAACATGCTTTTCATCTCTTTCTCACTCTTTCTCAATATTCTCCATGTGGAAGTTGACTGTTTTGATCAGAAGTTCACTGTTTCAGTCAGTTCTTCGATGCAGTCCTTTCTGTTGTTGTTGTTGTTGTTTCCAATATGCATTACTCCTAACTGCTTTGGACAAAAGCTCAAGGGGCCGTGCACAAGAAATACTTACAAGTAGGTAATTGGCACTAGCATCCACAGATAAGGGATACCATTCGTTGTTTGTTTTTCTGGGACTGTGTTACTTCACTCAGCATGATGTCCTCTAGCTCCAGCCATTTTCCTGCAAAGCTCATGATGTCATCTTTCTTTACTGCTGCATAGAACTCCATTGTGTAGATGTACCACATTTTCTCTATCCACTCATCAGCTGAGGGGCATTTGAGTTGGTTCCAGCTCTTTGCTATTGTAAAGAGAGCTGAAATAAACATGGCCATGCATGTATCTCTGCAGTGGGGTGAATCTTGGGGGTACATGCCCAGGAGTGGTATGGCTGGGTCGGGTGGCAAGTTCATTCCGAGTCTTCCAAGGGTTCTCCACACTGCTTTCCATAGTGGCTGCATGAGTTTACATTCCAACCAGCAGTGGATGAGTGTTCCCCTTTCCCCACAACCTCTCCAGCACTTGGTATCATTTGTTTTCTTGATCCTAGCCAGTCTTATTGTAGTAAGATGATATCTTAAAGTGGTTTTCATTTGCATTTCCTTAATGATTAGTGATGTTGAACACTTCTTAAGGTGTTTCTCAGCCATCTCTAACGCCTCACTTGTGAAGTCTCTGTTTAGCTCTTTGCTCCATCTATTGAGTGGGTCATTTGTTTTCTTTCTTCTTTGTTTTTTTTAGTAGTTTATATATACTGGAAATCAATGCTTTGTCAGATGTTTATGTGGTGAAGGTTTCCTCCCACTCTGTGGGATTTCTCTTCACTTCCTTGATTGTTTCTTTTGATGTACAGAAGCTTTTGAGTTTAATCAGGTCCCATTTGTCAATTGTCGACCTTAATTCTTGTGCAGCTGCTGTCTGATTTAGGAAGTCTTTTCCACACCTATGTCTTGTAGGCTGCTGCCAACTTTTTCTTCTATGGCCTTCAGAGTTTGGGGTTTCATGTTGAGGTCTTTGATCCATCTGGAGTTGACTTTTGTACAGGGTGAGAGGTAGGGGTTAATTTCATTCTTCTAAAAGTGGTGATTCAGTTTTGCCAATACCACTTGCTGAAGATGCTGTCTTTTCTCCATTGTGGCTTCTTGGCCCCCTTGTCAAATATAAGATGGCTGAAATTGTATGTGCTCAGATTTGGATCTTCAGTTTTGTTCCATTGGTCAACAGGTCTTTGGCTCTGTTATAAACTGCTTTGTGTTCTAGCTTTGCTCCTTCTTAAATGGGAATTTTAAATTATGGCTATGGAGGGGGGCTAGGGAGAAGGCTTAGTGGATAAAGTGCTCACTGTGCAAGCATAAAAACTTGGGTTCAGATCCCCAACAGTCACACAGGTGTGCACATCTGTGTCCCTAGCTTAATGGTGTGGAGACAGGAAGGTCCCCAGAGCTTTCTGGCTGGTGGTCTGGCTGAAAAGAGAAGGTTTGAGTTCAGTGAAGAGACCTTGTCTCAAAAGAAGTAAGGTGTCAAGTAGTCCAGGAACACACCCAACAGCGACCTCTGGTGTCCACATCTATGCATACATAAACACACATGGACATGTACATACAAACAGCAAATTACTTGTGCATGCCACGCAGACACAAATATGACTGAGTGCATTGAGTTCCTAAGCTAATTCCATGAAGAATATCTGTATGAAGCACTTGGAATCATGCTCAGCTCATACTATGTGCTCAATAAAGTTTGCAAAAGTGAATTTTTTAAATTTAATTTTTTATGCTTTTATTGATGTTTTGTGCATTTCAGACATAATTTTCTGGTTCAGTTTAGGCATATTCCCTTTGAAAACTGAATATTTACCATTATCTCAAATGTTCTTTAGAGCAATTTGTGATTCTGTGTTTCAAAATGATTTAATATCAAAGGAACGCTTATGTGGTGGCACCCCAGGTTGGGTAATTGCCCTTTTATACAAATATAATTTGAAATAATTTTGCTTCAGTTAAGGCAGCTATTAAGGTAATTGCATTTTTACCTAAAGATTTTTTGATAAAATAGCTATGTTATTTCCCAGAATAAGAAGAGATGGGACAACACCTGGCTTCATCCATTAGTTAATTAAAACATTTTATTTATTATTTTTATCTTGTGTATATAAGTATATTGCCTGAATGGATATAAGTGCACCCACATCATTCAGTGCCCACAGAGCTCAGAAGGTTATTAGCCACCATGTCTGTGGTGGGATTCGAATCTTGGTCTTCTGAAAGAGCAGGCAGTGTTCTTAACCACTGAGCCATCTCTCCAGCCTCCATTAAAATTAATTAAATGTTCACTAGTACAATTTATAAAGTAGTTCAAAATAATTCTTTTATAATTGCTAGTTTCCTGCTTTGGGGTGAGAATATCAGATGTTTATACATATATATTTCTCTGTGAGGGAGGGAGAGAGGGAGAGAGAGTTTAATGACTTGGAAAGATTCCCTTTATATAGCACTAAATAAAATAAAATAAAAGTACAAAGCAGTTTGTTTAGTATGAGTCCATTTAATGAAAAAGGCCAAGAAGGTAAACAGGTATGTATATTCTAATACTTATTTTTGTTTCACATACAAAGTATGAGACAATGCATGTACATTGGCATGCCAACAAATACTTAGCACTGGAGCTCATTGTGGGGAAATAGTGCCCTGATTTGTAGTGCTCCCTAGTCTCAAGATAGAAAATGCACATGCCTTGTACAATCTCAAGTTACTAAACTGACATCAACTGGCTTGTAGCATAGCTGAGAATTTCGGCCAACTTTTCTGAGCTGGCTCAGATGCTTACAGTACCAGACTGATTTTTATGCAACTGTTAGGAATAGTTACTCCAAGTTGTGAGGATTCAAGGCACTTTATTTTGTTTATCTTTCCATATATATGGATTATATTCTTTCATTATTTTTAAAATGTGAGAAATGATATAGGTTTTATTATTAATACATAATCTTTTTTTTTTGGTCTTTTTTTTAAATTTTTTTTTTTTTTGGTCTTTTCGATACATAATCTTAATGGCAGCTTTAAGTTCAGAACATTACATAAATCTCAGTAAGCGCTCTTCATATTGTGTAGTACTTTATATGTTAAAAAGTAAACTAAGTTTTTTACTGTTTTTAACTCTAGGACATGTTGCAGTATTATTTGAATTTGACAGACGCAAATCTAAAGGGAGAATCCAACTGGATGTTGGAGTATATCCTGACTCAGACCTATGGCATCAAAGATCTGCAGCCGAAGAATTTATATGGATTAGCTAAGCAATTTGCTACCCTAGACAGTAAGGAGTTCTCAAAATATTACAATTATTTCTTTGTGAGTTATGACAGCAGTGTAACTTGTGGTCAGAAATGTAAAGCCTTACAAGTTTGTGCAATAATGAATCTTGATAGTATTTCTTATGATGATTGCCTCAAACAATATTACATAAAGCACAGGCACTAGTTTTGTACATATTCATAGATGACATAACATCACTGTGCTTCTGAGATCGGCTTGTGGAAGCTGTTTGTTGTGGGCCAGCTGAATTTCTGTCTTTGCTTTCTTTTTTGTAAGGCTCAAACAGACATGATAACAATGTAAATTTTTACTTTGTTGAATATATTTAAACTGCTCATTAATATAACGATATTTGGATATAAATATCTTTCAACTTTATATAATTATACCTAACTTATGCCCTTGTAGAAATTGTGATTTGTGTAATAAAGAAGATGACTGTCTCTGGTTATGATGTTTTGTTTACTTGTTTCATTTTTTGAGACAGGGTCTCACTCTATAGCTTGGGCTACCTGGAACTCACTATGTAGTCTAGGCTGCCCTCAGCTCACAGTGATTCTCCTGCCCCGGCCTTCCAAGTGACGGGGTTAGAGTCTTGAGCCACCAGCCTGGCTTAAGTATTTTTTGATATGACAAATTTTTAGTCTTTTAACTCCGTCTTTGTATTCATGTGTAACTTCATGTGTAAACTTTAGTTTAACCCATTTCATCTTTCATGTGAACCAAGGCTAGTGTTGTTCCTGTACAGCATCTACCCTTAGGAAAGCAAAACACCGGGGCTTCCTTGGGGCCATGTCTGAGTTCATACATTATCATGGGTATGTACTGCCCCACCTTTTCCATTCCACGTCCTCTCACTGCTGACGTTTAAGAGTGACAATCACACCCAGTGGATTTAATGCAGATTGTGTATAGATGTTCCTCAATGAAGATGTTATATCACAAATAATCTACCATGAATTGAAAACTGTCATATCTGGCTCAAATGACTAATTTTGGTAATGTGTCACCCAAATCAGAAAACTGGAACTACAGTGGGCTGCGGTGCAGGGACTATAACTGTTTCTGGAACATTTTGTTGAATAAAATCTATGAGACTTGCCAATAATGAGAACTGATAATCTCATCAGATAACAAAATTCTTTAGTGGCAGGAAAGAACACCCTTCACTTTTCTGATTATTGAAATAAAGTACTTTTAAGCTCTGAAAGAACTGAATGATAGAGATAGTATATTGCTTCAATCCTCAGATGCCAAGTTAAGATATAATCCTTTATTACTTGGTAATTTAGTTCTAGAGGTGTACTTAAAAGTAACCTCTTAAGGGGCCAGAGAAATGGCTCAGTGGTTAAGAGCGCTGGGTGTTCTTGCAGAAGACTCGGGTTCAATTCCCAGCACCCACATGGAGGCTACCAACTATCCATAATTCCAGTTTCAGGCTATTGGTGCCTTCTTCTGACCTCCTTGAGCATGGCACAACATGGGTACAGGCAGTAAATAAAATATTAAAAAAGTAAGCTCTCAAAAACATATAGTAAGAGACATGTAAATTGTCTAGGTCAGCATTTAAAAATTACAACAAAGAGCCAGACCTATAGACCATAATTATGCAACACACTTTATTATTATTATTATTATTATTATTATTATTTGGTCTTTTTGAGACAGGGTCTCCCTGTAGCCCCAGCTGTCCTGGAACTCACTCTGTAGACCAGACTGGCCTTGAACTCACAAAGATCCGCCTGCCTCTGCCTCCCAAGTGCTAGGATTAAAGGCGTGCACCACCACACACAGCTACACACACTTTTTTTTAATCAGGGAAAGTGCATGTCTTGCCTTTTAAAAATGATTATGTGTTTTTTTCAATGATTATTTATTGTGAAGGCACAGAGGCATTGGGAGTGTTGACATACTCTACTTGAGAGGAGACTGTCCCTGGGCTGAGGGGTGGCAGTTTCTAGTGTATTTTGCCATCAGAAGCAGCAGGATTCATTGATAGTATGGATGTAAGAGATGAAGTGCAGCGAGTTTGGGCTGGAATACCCAGTAGTTATTAGTATAAGGATGGAGTTGGGCTTATTGGAAGAAGTGAAGGCTGATGGGAGGTTTATGAGGGGCAGAGCAACAAGATGAGTATTAGTGTGTATTACAGCTAGTCTACTTGACCCATGAATTACTCTACATCACTGAATGTTTGTCAATACAATTATCTTTAAATTTAAAGCTTCTTTGGAAATATAACTTTGAATTGTAAGACAGAAGCCAAACCAAGTCATAGCTGTTTTGGAATTAACCAGTCTCTAGAAGATGACCTGAGGTTTTGCCCATTTTCTGCCATTGCTCTATAAAACCTCTAGACAATACATTATCAAGATTGCCTCTATGGTGCCCACTTCCTGAGTGGTACAGTTCTGGCTGATATCACTCTAGACAAAGCACTGTAAGTCACTTAAATAAAGGGCAAATAAATAGTATTGATTTAACTATTGATGAGCTAGCTATCTTTGTGCTAAGAATGGAATCCCTCAAATAGAGTCTTCTACCTAAATTTTTTTCCATTGGAGCAATTATGTGTGTAAGCAAATGTTGATAAACCATGTCTGAGACTGCTGAAAAAACTGGTAAGGCGACACAGATTGTATTATACTGTCACCTCTGTTTTCTTAAGCATACCTATAGTTTTTGCTTATAACATTATCTCATTAAAGGTACCATGAGTTGATGTCCTTACTTATGAACAGAATGGAATTCTTTCTATAATATGTATCTGTCCTTAGAAACATTTAAATCCATAGAAAACATCCTTACTTTTTATTATAAAACTTCAGGTGTTTGCATTCTAATCTATATGTAATGTGTTTCCTTTAGAAGGTTTTATGTCTTTATTTTTATATTTATTATTTTTATTTTTATGTGTATAAGTCTTATGTCTGCATATATGTAAGTGCACCCATGTCATCCAATGCCCTTGGAGATCAGAAGACGGCATTGGATCCCTGGAACTGGAATTATGGATGGTTGTTAGCCACCATGTGGGTGTTGGGAACTGAACCTGGGTCCTATGCAGGAACAGTCAGTGTTTTTAACATCTGAGCCATCTCTCCAGCCCTTATTTCCTATTCTTAACAACTGATGATTTAGGAGAGTGTCTATGGCTATGTCCTGGCTTTTATCATGTAGCCCTGGGAGCTTTCAGGGCTCACCAGGAACTGCTACGGACTCATTGATTCCTGTGGCCTTATTAGCCTCAGTGTATTCCTGCACCTCTCATTATCACTCATATTCTGACTAATTAACATGAATTGTCTTTAACTTTCTAAATATAAATGCAGTTACCCACATCTTCACCTTTATTCATAATGATTTTTCAAGTGTAAAGTACTCTATTTCATCCTCTCCCAAACTGTTTTCTGAAAGACTCAGCATATAAATGGTTTCTGTTGTCAAAACGTTCCAAACTTTTCCATCCTTCAGAATTAATCTTCCATTCCTAAGGTGACTCTAGAACCTTACTTAGTGCTGATCATACTTCCTTTCTTCTATTTCCCTCAAACCATTAATTGATAGTCAAAAGGCTCTGTTTGACTCACATTTTATCCTTTCTTTTTAGCAGAGTTCTTAGCAAATAGAAAGCATTTAAGTTTTCCCAGCTTCCATAACAAAATACATACACTTGGTGGCTGGGTTGCTTACAAAACAAATGTATTTTCTCCCAGCTCTGTAGGTTAAAAGTCTAAGATCCAAGTGCATGCCTGGTTTGTTTCTGGGTTCTGATGAGGTAACTTTTGCTTTCTCACATGTAGTATGGTCTTTCCTTGGAGGTTGGAGGGAGAAACTGATAGACAGAGATAGAGACAGAAACAGAAACAGAGCAAGAGGGAGAGGTAGTAAAGGAAAAATGTCTATTGTAAAAACTACAAATTACTCACATATGTTGTAACGAGAACAGAGGATGGAGTTGAATGGAAGATTAAAGGTTAAAACAGCAGAGTCTGGAGAATCAAATAATAGTAGGGCATGCAGGTGGGTGTACGATAACCAAGCTAGATAAGTAGGCGGAGGGATAGGGCTCTGGCCAGTGAAGACAGGCCACCTGGCTTCCCAAAGCCTCTGAGGCCCTATTGTCTTTCATATATCTTTGCTTCTAATAAACACAGCTGACTCTCACAGACTAAACTGGAAGAATGGCTTTTAGCAAGAAGAATGGCACCCACTTCAGGAAGGAAACATCAGATCACCGTAGAGACAAAGAACTAAGTATGAAGTAACTAAAAATGACCATGGATATATGTTGGTGGCTGTGATAATTAAATCTCTGATGGGGTAAAACCACAAGTTGATCCTGTAAATGTTAGGAAACATAGAGTTTAGTATAAATAACAGCCCTTGACACACCTGGAGGATAGAAACCCTGGCCAAGTGACTGACAGTTAGCATCTAGTCAAGGTCAATAACTAACAAGGCTGGAGTCAGAAGTGTACAGAGAGGGGCTTCAACCACTCCTAACTGGGTGCACACCACACAAAGAGCACACAACCATGGTTGCAGCCAGCGGGGCATGAATAGAGCTTGTGCAACCTCCATGGGCCAGCCCATTATAGCCCAGGGAATCAACCAGTCTCTATAGGATGACCTTGCCCATTTTCTGCTGTTGCCCTATAAAACCTCTATTCAAAGAAAATGCAAGCTCTTTCCCCTCCTTTAGAAACTCCTCGTTCATTAGGAAGTCTCTCTCCCTTAGCCTCAATTTCTCCCTGCCCTGTTTTAAGATCGATAAAGCCTGCTTCCTCTTTGCTTACTGCCATGAGATTCAAAGTCTTTAATTTTCATTAGCATGAGACACAAACAACAAAATTGGAGCCACTGTCCCAGGTTGATTTTTTAAAAAAAATATGTAAAAAACATTATTTACATGTATGTGTGTGTCTGTGTGAATGTAGGCCATGGTATGTGGGCAATACAGAGTCCAGAAGAAGGCGTCAGATCCTGTGTAGGTGGAATTACGTAAGTAGCTGTGAGCTTCCAAAGTGGGTTCTGGAAACTCAGGTCCTTTTGAAGAGCAGCACATGCTTGTAACTATGGAACAATCTCTCCAGCTGCTGCCCAAGATTGATCTTTGATGAATGTGACTGTCTGGGACCTTAGGTCCTTCGGATATGGCCATTGGGCTGTGAAAGGTGCCATTGTACCTAAAAGCCCTGGATAAAGAATTTGGAAGTATTCCTTTTCTTTTAATTTGAGGATACATCATTATGTTGTTAATGAGAGCTCTTAATTTTTTTGATGCAGCCACTTAGTACTATATGCTTTTCTCTGAAACTATGTTTCAGTGAAGTTATTTTTATTTTTTAAATTCATTTTTAATTGAATTTTAATGTGTTAAATACATAATTTTTCAGTCAGTCTTAATTTCCATTATACCCACTTCTCCCTTGGCACCCTCCCTTGGCACCCTCCCTCACCCCTCAACTACACCCCGGAGTTAGCAACATCTGTCATTTGTGCTAGAGCCCATTGTGCCCAATTACCCTCCCCACTCAGTCCTCAGTGCCACCTCCTCCCCTGAGCTCTAGTTAGCCTATCTGGAGTCTCTTTTCTTCTTTTCTTTTAATTTTAAATGTTTTTATTTATTCTGTGAGAATTTAATACATGCATATAGTGTATTTAACCATATTCTTTCTCAACTCCCACTTCTTTTTTTAATTAATTAAATTAATTAATTAATTATTGCAAGATGAAACACTTGAATTTCATGTCAGGTTACAAACAAAGGAATCAAATCCACATCCCCAAAGCACAAAGAAAAGTCATAAACATGAGAAAAGGAAATAAGAAATCCCCATCAAACACTATCAGTCCTATAGAGGACTCCCACAATGAGATCTCTCTGGAGGTAACCCCCCCCACACACATATATATTCATTCTATTGTTTTTTCTTTCTCTCTCTCTCTCTGATCCATCCTGGAGGGGAGTCCACGGGTCCTTTACTCTCTGATCCGTCCTGGAGACAGGTCCTTTACTCTCCAGAGTCTCTTTTCTAAAGAAGGCCAGGTTTTCCTCACCTGACCACCGTATGTGGCCAATATTTCCTCAGCCAAGGTTGGGCTCTGCTACCCATTTCTACAGTTCCTGTGCTGGGTTTTGGTCCAGGTGAGTTTGCATGGGCCTTGTGCATGCTGATACCGATGCTGTGGACTCATGAGAACTGGGTCTCAGGAGCTTGTAGAATTCATTTCTGTTTGCTTTTGCATCAGCTCCCTGGCTCTTACAATCTTTCCATCCTCTCTTTCCCAATGTTCCCTGAGTCCCGTGTGAATGAAGCTGAATATAGGCAGCCTGTCCATGGAACCACAGTGTGTAGACTCCAAATCTTCATGATTTGGACATTTAGCCCCTTTTGGTTTCCTGGTCTCTCCTGTTGCATGGAGGAGCTTCCTTAACAAGAGCTAAGAGGTAGTTAATGCCTTCTTGGGTCTTTGTTCTATGATGCTTGTGTCTTGTGTGTAGAGGTTGCATTGTAGATGTATCGTCTAGGGATGAGCCATTCACAGACTGTGTCTCTGTGTGTCCAGGTGTGGAACTCTGTACTATTCTCATCTGGAGCAAAAGAAACTTCTTTTCTGAGTAGTGTCTGGGATATTTTTATGTAAATATAAGAATAGTTCTTTTGTAGTTAGTAAAATGTTACCCTAGCCTAGGGATGTGTCTACCTTGTAGAAATGTCTAAGATCTATGACCTCTCCAGATGTGTGCATCTGGCTATGTTATCAATACCACACATGAGTTTCCTTCTACTGAGTGGCCTTTAGTCCAATTGGTTAGCCTTTGATTTTCTCCAAGGAGTATACCACTATTGCACTGATATCATATTCTGTGCTGACATGGATGTTTGGTTTCAAGGCTGATGTTGGACCATCTATTGATGATCTCCTTCAGTGGCTTGCATAGTGCTCTCCACAGCTATGAGAGCTAGCCTTCAGGGGTGTTGGCTTCCAGGTCAGATCCAGTTCTACTGCTCCAGATCCAGTCTCCAAAGTATGTCCTGTCTTCAGCAATAGGGTCTTACCTTCAGGTTCCAGGAGGCAATCAAGGGCTGTGCCAATAACCTGAGTAATTTTGGGAGTCTCTTGGACTACCCTGGCCAATGACTCAAAGGAAGGTTTTTCCTCTCTGGTACTGTTTCTTGATGTGCAACCTTCGTCTTTGGATATGGACTCATGTAGTAGTATTGTGTGTGTAATTTGTCAATATAGTTTTAGACTAATATGATTCAGGTTTTTTTCCCTAGAAAGACATTATTTATCTCTCTTCTCTCCCTTTACTTGTCTAGTCCTCCCTCTATACCTTCTCCATTTAAAGTGTCCCCATTTCTTCCTTGATGCTGTCAGTCTCCTACGGCCCCACTTCTCTTGGGCTCCTTTTGCCCCTTTATCTCACCTTTCCTTCTATAGCCCTTCCACTCCCCTCCCATTTAGAGACCCTGATTTTATCCATTCCTCCCTTTATAACACCTGTCCCCTACTAGCATTCTGTCTCAGCTTTCCTCTTTCTCTTTCCCTTCCTGGTTCCTTTTCACTTGCCTGGTTCCTGCAGTTACATCCAAATAAATACTTACATATAAGGATATATACATACATATAAGGAATTGGTGCTAAGATCCACAAATGAGGGAGAACATATACCATTTGATTTTTCTGAGTCTGTGTTACTTCACTTAGGATAATAGCTTCTAGCTCCATCCATTTACTGGGAGAGTGGAAACCATAGAACCTCCACATCATGTGGGGTCTGCCAACTGGCTGTCCAAGGCTGGTTGCCAACACCTGAATCTGGGTCTGCTTTTCTCGTATGTCTGCCATCATTGTGTGACTACCATAAACTTTGGTATGTTGTATTTTCATTTTCATCCAGTTTTAGAATTTTAAAATTTCTTTCTGGATTCCTCCTTTGATTCAATTTTCTTTCCATGATGTTTTATTTAGTTTCCATGAGTTTGTGTACTTTCTGTAGTTTCTGCTGATATCTAATTTTATTCATTAGTGGTCAGATATAATGTCTGACATTTCAATTTTCTTATATTTGTTGAGACTTGCTTTGTATCCTAATGTGTGGTGAATTTTGGAGAAAGTTCTTTGGACTGCTCAGAAGAAAATGTATTCTTTAGTTTTGGTTTATAATGTTCTGTAAATGTCTGTTAGATCGATTTGATTTACGATGTCATTTAGCTCCAGAATTTCTGTTTCATTTTTGTCTGGATGATCTGTTGATGACAGTGGGATATTGACGTCACCCGTTTTTATCGTTTTGGGGTCAATCTGTGGTTTTAGGTCTAATAGTACTTCTACGAAACTGGGTGCCTGTGCTGGGTATGCAAATGTTTAGAATTATATCTTCTTGATGGATTTTTCCTTTTTTGAATGTGACGTGTCTTTCCTTCTTTCTTTTGACTAGTTTTGATTTGAAGTCTATTTTGTTATATATTAGAATAGCTATTACTGTTTGTTTCTTGGTTCCATTTATTTGGAATACCTTTTTACATCCTTTTACACTCTCTAAGCTGGTGTCTATTGTTAATGGAGAGATACGTTTCTGGGAGGTATCAAAAATGATCTTATTTTCTAATCTAATCTGTTAGTCTGTGATTCTTTTTTTAAAATTTTTATTTATTTGTTTTTGTATGTGTATGAGTGTACTGTCTGCATGTAGGTTTGTGCACCCATGTCGTGCAATGCCGCAGAGGTCAGAAGAGGGTCTCAGATTCCCCTGGGACTGGAGTTCTCCTGGAATTGGAGTTACAGACCGTTCTTAGCCACCATGTGGGTGCTGAGGATCGAACCCAGGTCCTCTGCAAGAGCAGTTGGTGCTCTTAACCACTAGGCTATCTCTCCAGCCCCCAGTCTGTGATTCTTTATTGAAGAACCCAGACCATTAATATTGAGAGTTACTATTGAACAATATGTATTCATCCTGTTATTTTGTTGTTACATTGTTGCTTTCATCGATTGCTTTTGATGAACTGTATTGGAATTCGTTTCTTGGCTCTATTGGGTATGTTTGACCCTCTCTTCAGACTAAAATCTTTCCAGTATCCCTGTAGAGCTGGCTTAGTGATTGCAAATTCCTCAAATCTGTTTTATCATAGAAAATTTTTCTTTCTCCTTTGATCATGACTGATAGTTTTGCTGGATAAAATAACCTGGGGTGGCAGCCATGGTCTTTAAGAGCATCAAGAACATCAGCTTTCAAAATCTCCGTTGAGGCGGGGCGTGGTGGCGCACGCCTTTAATCCTAGCACTTGGGAGGCAGAGGCAGGCTGATCTTTGTGAGTTCAAGACCAGCCGGGTCTACAGAGTGAGTTCCAGGACAGCTGGGACTACAGGGAGACCCTGTCTTGAAAAGACAAAAAAAAAAAAAAAAATCTCCATTGAAACATCAGATGTTACTCTGATGGGCCTGCCTTTATATATGATTTGGTCTTTTTTTGCAGGTTTCAGTAACCTTTATTCTGTACATTTAATGTTTTGATTGTTATGTGACATTGGGAGCTTCTTTTCTTTTCCTGTCTATTTGGTGTTCTGTATACTTCTTGTACTGTGTAGGTAACTTTAGATTTGGGAAATTTCCTTCTATGGTTTTACTGAAAATATTTTCCATTTTTTTGAGCCAGGTTTCTTCTTCTACATCTATGATTCATAGGTTTGGCCTTTTTTAGTGTCCCAGTTTTCCTGAACATTCTGTTCTTGGATTGTTTTCAGATTTAACTTTTTTTTTTTTTTTTTTTTTTCTCCTTGTAGCCCAGCTTCCTGGAACTTACCTTGTAGACCAGGCTGGCCTGACACTCACAAAGATCCGCACTGTCCTCTGCCTCCCAGTTCTAGGATTAAAAACGCGTGCCTGAACCATGCCACGCCGTGCTCGGATGATTTAACATTTTAATTTGGACTGTTGATTCCAATGTTTCTACCTGTCTTTCAAGCATGGACATACCCTCTTATGTTTGATTCATTCTGTTGGTGAGACACTTTCAGAGTTTTTTTTTTTTTGGGGTTTTTTAATTTCACTGAGTGAATTTTTCATTTCAAGTTTTATTTCAGTTTGGGTTTCTTTGCATATTCTATCTCTATTAAATTATATTTTTATCTCTTGAATTGTTTTCATTCCCGAATTTATGCATATCCTCTTCGGGTTCCTTGAATATACTTATAATTGTTATTTTGAAATTATTGTCTTGTATACATCAACTAAGTTACTTTTTTGATGGAACATTTTGATGGGGCTACTAATTTCTAGAGGAGACGTATTATTTTGGTCATTCATGTTGTTTGTATTTATATGAAAGGACCTAGGGGGGCTGGAGAGATGGCCTAGCGGTTAAGAGCGCCGACCGCTCTTGCAGAGGACCCGGGCTCGATCCCCAGCACCTGCATGGCGGCTGAGAACCGTCTGAAGCTCCAATTCCAGGAGAACTCCAGTTCCAGGGGAATCCGAGACCCTCTTCTGAACTCCGCGGCATTGCACGACACGGGTGCACAGACTTGCATGCAGACAGTACATTCATACACATACAAAAATAAATAAAATTAATAAAAAAAATAAAAAAAAAAGAAAGAACCTAGGTATCTGTTGTTAGGTTGTTGGTGGTGTTTCTTGGTATGGGTATCTAGTATCACCTTCAATGAGCAGGTTTTTGAATCTTTGCTTGCTCTTACCCTAATTTGTCAGGTTATGGACTAGCTGAATGATGCTTGGGATAACTCTGTGTTGATGTGTGAATCAAGTGCCAGAAGGTGTTCCAGCACAACTAGGGATAGATGGAGCTTCTGAGCTCCATAACAAACCTTAGGTAGGGTTAAAAGATTCTCATTACTGATTTTCAGAAGTCTATGGAGGGTTCACTGGGCTATAAAGGCAGTCTTTGGGTAGCAGGGGTTGGGTGACAGTGGGAATGAGCAGCGCTCCTTGGAGGCTGGGTACAGGACACTACACCATCCTCAGGTAGAGGTGGGTGGGGTGGAAGCCAGGCTGAGGATTCCTACCTGGGGTTGGTGTTGCAGAATGCCATGCCATGCCTTGGTGGCATTGTGGGAGCCTGGTGGGCTGACTGATGGACTCTGGAGTTCCTGAGTTCAAAGGTCACAGGATGCCATGTGGTTCTTGGGCAGTGCAGTGGGTAGGACAGCTCCATTTTTTTGATTATATATAAGCACTTATCAGTCTATAATTCAGTCAGACTGTTTCATCTGTAGATCAGGGCTCTAACTAATATCACTAACCTTTAACATTGTGGAAATGAAATGATAGTGTATAGGACAAATCCCAGTTTCTACACATAGTCATCATTATGAGAAGCTATAAATATCAATTGCTGAGTTGGTTTTATTCTAGGGATGTAAGGTTGGTTCAAATATGCAAATCAACAAATGTAATATAATATATAGATAGAGGAGCCCGGAGATTACATGACCCTCTCCACGGAACAGAAATGAACTCTGACAAGCTGTAACACTATTTCAAGATAACAGGTTTGAAAAAACAAGGAACAGAAGGAATATAGAATGCAATAAAGCTATATTAACAAAACTATAGCCAACACTATACTAAGTGGAAAAAAAGAGAGCATTTGCTATGAAATCTAGAATGAGATAAGAATGCCTGCTAGCTAGAGCAATAATTAAAGGGATAAAAATATGAAAGGAAGAAGTCAAGTTATGCCTATTTTCAGGTGACATGATCCAACATTTAAAAGACCTTAATATACCAACAGAATACTCTTAGAGGCCTAGCAAACACTCTCAGCGAAGTATCAAGATACAAAATCAATAAACAAAAACCAGTGTTTTTTCTAAATATTGATAAAAAACTTGCCGGGAAAGAAATCAGTTTAGAGAAATCCTGTTCAAAGTAGCTTTAAAAAACTAAGAACAAACTTAACTAAAGAGGTCAAACATGTCTACAATGAAAACTATGATACTGAAGAAAGAAATTGAAGAAGACAGTGGAAAGACCTGCAATGCTCATAGATTTTTGGAATTGATATTGTGAAATTAGGCAAATTAACTAAAGTCATCTACAGAATCAATGCAATCTCCCTTAGAATTACAATTATATCCTTCATAGTACTAGAAAAAATTGTGAAATTTATATAGAACCACAAATAACCTCACCCAAAGAAAAGCTAAACAGAAAGAACAATGCTGGAAATACTGCATACTTGATCTTAAAGTGCACCACACAATCTTACTAAAAAGAACCCAATGGGACCTGCATAGAACCAGACCAGTAGACCAAATGAATACCAAAGAGGATCCAGAATGGGAAAAAATGTTTTCCAGCTACACAACACACAAAGTATAACTACTGTTTAGTACGTGTTGTGAACTGCCAAAACTAAACATGAGAAAAATCACCTCATCCAGTTAATAAATGAGCTAATGACCTTCTCAAAAGAAGAACTACAGAGGCCAATAAATATTCTTTAAAATGCTCAACAACAGTAATCATCAGAGAATTGTAAATTATAACTGCTTTGAGATTCCATCTAACTCAAGTCAGAATTGCTATCCAGAGGGGGGAAAAAGACAGCCAAGACTGGCAAGGATGTGGGAAAGAGGAACGCTATTCACTGCAGAGTATGTTGTATAGCAGGGAAGCAGGTGTGGAGATTCTTCAAAACTAAAAATAGAACTAGTGAGCAATCCAGCTACAACACATTCCTAGGCACATACTTGAAGGCTTCTAAGTCAACATACCACAGAGATATTCACACATCCGTTTGTATTATGGCACTCTTCATGATAACCAGGTAATGAAACCAGCCTAGCTATCCTTCAATAGATAAGCAAAGAAAATGTGGTTCATAGACACAGTGGAATTTCCTTCAACCCTAAAGAAAGGTGAACCTGTGACCTGTACAGACAAATGGGTGTGATTAACGATCATATTAAGTGAAATAAGACAACACATTTTCTGTCTTGTGTGGACTCTAGATTTAAGTGTGTGAGTGTGTGTGTGTGTGTGTGTGTGTGTGTGTGTATTGAAAGAGACCTATAAGAGAGGAGGGAGAGATATTAAGACATGAGAGGAGAAAAAAAGAGAACAATGAAATATACATGATATATAAATAGAAGGGTAACTATTTGGAAGGAGGAAGGGTACTAACCACTGGTACCTTCCAGAGGGCCATGAGGAGAGAACAATGTGCTGAGGGAGAGAGACAAGTAAGAATTAAGAATATTGACATATATATATGAAAATATCATAATGGAACCCATCATTCATATGGTAAGTTAAAAGTAATTAAAATAGTTTAACTTTTTATAGTTTTATGTATGAAAATATCATAATGGAACCCATTATTTATATGGTAACTTAAAAATAATTAAATTACATTCAGTTTTTTCTGAGAAAAAAATAAGAGAAGTTATAAAAATATTGTTTCAAATATCATGAGGTGCCTGAAGAGAGCTGAGAGGGCCAGAAAGTGGAGGCTGAAATAAGAGAGCAAAACCTCACACTCTTCAGTGCTGCTCTGAGGAACATTAAAATTGATCCCAATAAAACCATAACCACTATTATTTTATGGCATAGGCTCTCCACAGACAGGCCCTTAGTTCCTTGATAATTCCAGGCCCTGTGGTTGGTGCTTATTGTTTAGCAATGAGCAAAACAGCAAAGCTGCTTGTTCTGGTGGAGTTACCTGGAATGGATGGGTGAGTGTGCATGAGTGTGTGTGCAGCTTAGAGGAAATGCTGGTATTTGAGCCACATTATATATAATGAATACCGATGTTAATAACTAACACTTTTACTCTTTCGTTACAATGAATTTCATTCTCTGTTAATGGACACTGTGACTGTCACATCAAAAACACAAAAGCAACAGAAATAATGGCAGCTATATTACTCAGGTCCTCACTTAAGTCTTAGGTACTTGGGAAGAATGATCAAAAGTTATTGAAATGATTGCTTTGTCTGGGACTTCGTGATTATATAAACATGGAGATGCTTATCACAGTACAGAAGAAAACCCCGTTTTCTGATTAGTCTCTTTTGCAGATTTCATTATTTCCCTGATCAACGCGGAGGGACCTATCTGGTACTTACAAAGGCCCTTTATGGCTGTGCCTTACAGGCATTTATCTCTCATCGCTGAGGCCATGGTGAATGGTGCGGGAACAATTTGTAGTGTTCTGTGGACTGTTCACTGTGGTACTCATTTTTCTTCTCTTCTTGTTAAGCTCTCAAAACATTGCCAAGGAGTGTCGAAGCTCCATGGCAACAAGCTAGGTAGCTTCTGTTCACCTGAAAATTCATGAATCTCCTCTTGAAAATCTGTCTAGAATATTGTTCTGAAATCGACATGATCTCAATTATTTATTTGGGAAGGATTGGCAGCAGTTATGTTAGAACATTTGAACATTAAAGTCATTTGAAAATAAATGAGATTAAAAATTCAAAACTGCATTTACTAATTATTTATATTATAATGGATATATTTGTTTCATTAGAAAGAATATAAATCTCGAATTAGGAATCTTAGTGTTTTAGAACAAAAGAATATTATTTCAATAAAAACACATTTTATGTGCTATTTGTCTTCTCTGGCCAAGGATGGCAGACCACAGAATATTCAGTTAGGGATTCCTTTGCTTGCAGGCTGCAGTGTGCTTATTTAAATTATGTAAACATTTGATTACTCTTTATGTGACCGAGAGGAGTGGATTCGCACATTTTTATCAAACATTTTCTTAAATTCTGTTACATATATGGGGCTTCAAAGATAATTTAACAAAGAAATAAATGGGAGCATGGAGAAAGAAAACATAATTGAGGGGAAGTTGTATTGACTTAGATATCAATTTTGCCCAATTGATTAAATTGATATCTAAATTAAATCCCAATTAAGGATTTTAATACATTTTTCTAAATTTGCCTTTGACTCTGGTGACAAATTATTTTAGAAATATTGTACCCATGTGAATATTATATGTGATATCACACAAACGGAGATGCATTATACATGAAAAATGACATGATAGCATATGTAAGTACCTAATGTGAACATCTAAAACAGAAAAGTTAACATTGGCATGTGAGTCTTAATGATGTGTTATTTCTTTTATTGTACTAGTAGTGTAAAATATGTATTTGGAATTTTTTTTTAAGGCTTAAATTGAGTAAGGAAAAGGTTTCTTCAATTATAACTTCATAGAAAATGGGGGGAATATTAAAGTCAGTTGTCAAAAAGCACAATGCTTGGCACATAGTAAGTGCTACAAAAATGCAGAAAAATTGTAAGAGCCAGAGGTGGTGAGTTACTACATGGAAACATTGTTTACCAGACAGCAGGGCAGTGGCTCTTATAAACTCACAGTAATTTTGACAGCATGCACAAGACCTGCTCAAGCTCAAAGGAGATAAAAATTCCAGCATGGAAGAGATTAGAGCACGAAGAGCCACCCCTAAGTAAGGAGCTGCTGGCATATAATAGATGCTGAGAGAGGAGGATCCATTTTCTTTAAGGGTGTAGCCCTATCCAGGGCTGGCACCACCCTCAAGTATTTGGGTAATACAGACGGGACTTGATGGGAAAAAAATAAAGAAGATGAAGGTGGATAGGAAGGGAGGTGGGGGTAGATCTGGGAGGGGTTGAGAGAGGGGGTATGATAAAAAAAGCTTTGTATGAAAATCTCAAAGAATTAATTTAAAATTCAAAAAAACATGCAGAAAGACCAAATAAGCATCTCCCATCTGAGCTATCCTCCTAGCCCACAGACATGTTTCATTTTCATCACTGAGAGTTTCATAATGCCACTTGATAAGCTCTAAGCCATTATTTCCACCAGTAGAGCCCTATATCTCAGATCCAGGAAGTTAATTGACCAAGAGTAATGGCTTCCTGATTAGAATCCACTCTCACTTTCATTCTCGAGAGTAATTTGGCTGACACTCCCCTCCCCAGCAAGTCAGCATGTGAAATTTCCATTGCAACAATTCTGGTTTAGAGTTAAGGTCATGTCATGTTTTCTCTTCTCTGTGTGATTCTATGAGATGTTAAAACATCAGCATTACATGTGATCATATGCAGTAGCATTTGGGCTCATCTTGCCTGTAAGCCTGATTTTATTTATGCAGACTGAATCCTAAAGTTCTACAAATATTTCTCTACCATAAACATGCCAAGCTATATTCTAAGGCATGCCATATAGGCTGGAGATAGAGGAAACAAACACACGGGCATATCAGTTCTGAATTATGAGATGCATGTCAATGACTTCCGATCAGCATATGCCTTGTACTTGCCAGTGGCAGAGAGAGAGGCAGGAAGGAAGATCCCCATTTTCTTTTTTTTTTTTTTTTTATTGGTGCTTTGTGCATTTCATACATCATTTTCCAATTCAGATCAGGCATATTTCCCTTTCCCTTCCCCCCTACCCCCACCCCATCCCAGATCATGCATTTTGCCATTACTGTCCTGCATCTTTC
>VZQC01004854.1:836059-920133 GCA_009823505.1 Rhizomys pruinosus
TGTTTGTCATTGTATCCCTCTAGGTCCTTTTTGAGTTTTTCATTCTCTCTCTTTAGTTCTCTGAATTCCTCTTTATGTTCTTTAATTTCTTTGCATAGGTCTGCAATTATTCCTCTAAGATCTGTTCCTTGGGTCTCCTCCAAGGGGTTCCCATTGTAGCTGTCTCCTACAGGTTTGGTAGAGCTTGGTGCAGGATTATCCTGTGCCTTTCCCATGTTGTCCCTTCGTCGTGTCCCTGGCATGTGGGCTTCCCTTTTGCAGTTTAGATCACAAATAGCAGATGGTTTTGCTTTCCTCCTTCAGATGCCTTTTTTGTTGTTGTTGTTGTTCCCTTTCCTCTTCCTTGTTTATGGAGTATGGACTTGTCTACTTTTCAATTTTGTTGCTATATTGGATATTGGAAGCCAAAGCACTCTTCTCTTCTTGTTCTGAAGGTTCTCCAAAAAAAAGAGTCTACTTGGATTCTCACCGATGGGGGGGGGGATATGCCTGATCTAACCCACGCCCTGGCAGCCTGCCCGAAGGTGCAGCCGCACTGGCCTTGTCCTGACTCTCCAGACCCTCTGGCCCAATGCCCGGGTCCCGCCCACAAGGCCTCAGACCCGGGAAGAACCCAGCTCCAAAGCTACTTGCCCAGGTGACTTCTGGGTAGCCCGCCCAAAGGCGCAGCCGCACTCCCCATTTTCATTAAGGAAACAAGATCCCAGTTTTGTTGGGGAAGCAGCTCTTCACTACTTGACAGTACATTGTGAAGGGGTCAGAATAGGAAGACTGTAAATTCTTAGACACTAGATGGATATTTTTAATAATCCTGGGTATCATATAGCAATGCATGATTATTTCAAGTACATTGACAGGAAGCTTTCTTTTATAGTTTGAAAGCCCATTATGTATTTAATGAGGCTCAGTCAGTTATTTGTTTGGCACAGCGTATTAAACATTTACTTTATGCAATGTATATAATTTGTGGCAATAAACCTAATTATTCCAATTTACAAAACATTTTGCCATTTTTCTTTTTTCCTTAAAAGTTTCTTTTTTAATTTATTTATTTATGTGTATGAATGTACTGTTTGCATGTAGGTTTGTGCACCCGTGTCATGCAATGCCGCAGAGGTCAGAAGAGGGTCTCGGATTCCCCTGGAACTGGAGTTCTCCTGGAATTGGAGTTACAGACAGTTCTCAGCTGCCATGTGGGTGCTGGGGATCAAACCCGGGTCCTCTGCAAGAGCAGTTGGTGCTCTTAACTGCTAGGCCATCTCTCCAGCTCCCATTTTGCCATTTTTCAAGTTTCTGCACTGGTACTAGGTTATTGAAGGCTTCAAAATCCCCATTGGCAATAAAAAGATTTATTCTTTGGATACTAACTCACAAATCCCTTTGTTTAGAAAGTAGAAAAAAATCCTACTTACATAAAAAAGAAGATTATACTGGGAAAAACATACCATACTGAGTTGATATTATTCCCTCAACTCTTCTTTTTTTCCTTTCCTCCTTCTTTCCCTCCCTCTCTCCTTTCTTCCTATGTTCTTTCCTTCTTCCCTTTCTAACAATGTCTCCCTATGTAATTCAGGGGGCCCTGAGCTCTCCATCCTCCTGCCTCAGCCTATAGACTACTTGGATTACAGGCATGTGTAACCCTCCTAAAGGAATACCTTAGGAGGCGTGGATACTGGCAACTACTGTATACACATAAGCACATAAACACACCACACACACACACACTCACACACACACACACACACACACACACCATGCAATTCATTAGAATTCCCTCATGAAATGTTTTCACACAAACTTAAAGACAGGAGTATGAGAAATGTATATTTCTTTATCTCTCAGGAAATCAATTAACTTGCATCTAATGTCAAATTGCAAAGATATTTCTCAAATTCTAAAGTTGTGATAGTGGTAAATTATACAATATAAAATTCTTAAAAAATTTTCCAACAATAAACATTTTTGCTGAAGATTGAAATGACTTTCTTGTATCATAATTATAATTAAAATAAATATCATCAAATTAAAACTATTATGTGAAAGTTTTTGTTTGGGGAGATAGAATCTCACAATATATCCAGGCTGGTCTTTTAAAAATATTTTATTTATTATTTTTATTTTATGCATATAAGTGTATTGCCTGCAAGTGCATAAATTCACCTGTGTCCTGCAGTGCCCACAGAAGTCAGAAGAGGGTGTCAGATCCCCTGAAACTGGAGATACAGAGGTTGCTAGCTACCATGTGGATGCTGAGCATCAAACCCAGGTCCTCTGCAAGAGCAGCTAGTGCTCTTAACCTCTGAGCCATCTCTCCAGCCCTTCAAGCTGGTCTGAAGCTCAGACTCCTCCTCCCTCTACATTCCAAGGGCTGGATTTTTAGGTGTGCATCACCAGGCCCAGCTGATTGGGTGAAAGTTTTAAGATGAACAGTACTTAGCATTAGTTCTACATATTGTTACAGATCATAAACTATTTGTAGAAATTAAAATTGTAACTTTGTGGTAGAGAAATCTAGTGGGTGCCTCCTTAACTGAGCATCCAGAGTGAATGCCACTGATGGTAATGCAAGTAGCCATGCTGTCATGAGGCATACATATGCTAATTCTGCATAAATACACAGAATAAACACATATTTACAAAACAACTGACACAGTCTTGCTGAGGCACAGTTTATAAAATAACAGGCCTATTGTCTTAAAAAGGGTCAATGCCATGTTAGAAAAAGAGGCAGAATGAGAAACTCTAAATTAAAAGACATTGAAGAGAGCTGAACAGCAAATGCAATTCCAGAATATGACATTTTCCTTAAAAGACTGTATTGGAATATCTGATAGATATATTACATACTTATTTATTATTTAATGTGGTCCAAGTATGCTTGTGTGTATGCCAGTGTGTGTACACATGTATGTGGAAACCAGAGATTGATGTCAGGTGTTATCCTCAATGGCTTCTCCATCTTATTTTCCTGAGACAAGGTCTCTCATGGAAACTCATTAATTGGGCAGACTATTGGCCAGCAAGTGTCAGGGATCCTTCCTTGTCCACTTCTTCTGCAATGGGATTGTAGACACATGTCAATGCTTTTTACTTGGTAAAAAGCTTTTTACTTGGGTACTTGGGGGTTGCAAACTTACATCCTGATGTTTGTGTGGCAAACACGTTAACGACTAAGCCATTTCCCAGGGCAACTGATAGATATTTGGAATAAACTGTACAGCATTATATCAAAATCAACATCAACACTACTAAATTACACAAAACTAGCACACACATATCTGTGGATACATCCACATATGCAAATTATATAATTAAAATGACAAAAAGAAAATGTAGAAAAGTTAATTTAAGAAAAACCTTTCAGGGCTGGGGAGATGGTTCTGGCTAAACAAGCATGAGGACTTGAGTTTGGATTTCAAGTATTGCATAAAAATGGTCTAGCATTTCAGAACACACCTTAACTCCAGCACTGTGGTGGGGTGGGGTGGAGACAGGGTTGCTGGGGTTTATTGACCAGCACCTTAGTACCAGGTTCAGTAACAGACCCTGTCTAAAGGGAATAAGGTGGGGAATGACAGAGGACAACACTGGACATCATCCTACAGCCTTCTTAACCATGAGCATGGGTGCATGTGCCTGTGTGTGTGTGTGTGCGCACGCGCGCACACACACGCACGCACACCACTCCCACACAAGGAAGTTGCAAACTGAAAAATAAAACAAGGCAAAACAGAGCAGAAATTATTAAAATTGTGATGGCTGGTTTTTCCCTCCAGTCTGTGTCTTATTTTATTTACATTGTTCCTTTACTTTGGCAAATACTCTTTTAAATGTCCATAGTTTTGTGTCCATGTCCTGAGCTATTTCTTAAGTGGTTTACATAGCTTATGAACTGTCATTCAGGGAACAAGTTAATCACACATTCTTGGCAGTTCTTTTACTCTCTCTTGCTCTATCTCTCTATTCTGGCAAACCTCGGGTTTCACACAGCATCAAACCTCGGGTTTCACACAGCATCAGCCCCTTGTCTTTATTCAGTCTCTATTCACAGTCTGCATTTTTAGCATTGCTTGTACTGAGACTGCTTGAACCATGGTTACTCTTGTAACTCAGTAAATAATGGAAATTAGACAAATCGTTCTTTCTAGGGGCATATTGTGAGGCAATCAGCTTTGTTAACCAGCTTTCTTGTTGAGGTGATAGGGATTGGTTGCTGTAAGCACAGAGGAGAATATATCGGTTCCCCTCAAAGACCAAGTTCAGAACGCATGTATCATTCCTCTCACTTTTCCTACAGCCATTTTCAGTTTCTCTCCAAGTCTTTAAAATGCAAAGCCTTGTACAACATGGTTTCTTTCTCCTTTCAGCATCTCTTAAAAGTGTATTTTAGCCCCTGTATTGAAAACTATAAGAAAATACATCTTTTCCCCACATATTAATTGATCAATGTATAATCAGAAAGTATATGATTGCAAGTTACATTTTCCTGGAGACAAGGGACCGGTTTCTCTTTATTTATTTATTTATTTATTTATTTATTTATTTATTTATTTAATTAATTTATTTATTTATTTTTTGTCTTTTTGAGACAGGGTCTCCCTGTAGCCCCAGCTGTCCTGGGCGGTATGTAGACCAGACTGGCCTTGAACTCACAGATATTGGCATGCCTCTGCCCCCCATGTACTAGGATTAAAGGCTTGCACCATCACTCCCATCAGGTTGGGTTTTTAATATTTTATTTGTTATGTGTATGAATGTACTGTCTGCATGTAGGTTTGTGTACCTGTGTCATGCAACGCCGCAGAGGTCAGAAGAGGGTGTTGGCACCGCGGAGGTCAGAAGAGGGTGTTGGATTCCCCTGGATCTGGTGTTAAAGATGGTTCTCAGCCGTGGTGTGGATGCTGGGGATCGAACGTAGGTCCTCTGCAAGAGCAGTCGGCACTCTTAACCACTGAGCCATCTCCCAGCCCCCTTCCTTCCTTTTTATACAGGGTCTGTTGTATCCCAGGCTGGCCTCCTATGTAGTAGAGGATGACCTTGGACTTTTGAACCTCTGCCCCCACCTCCTGAGCGCTGGGATTACAGGCATGCCCCATTGTACTTCTCCTGAGTGCTCAGGATCAAACCCAAGGCTTCATCCATGCTAGTCCAGCACTCTACTAGTAGAGCTACATTTTTTGAAGCTTTCATGTATGTGGCTGTGATTACTTAATGATTTATGCCAAATTAAGCACTTTCACTGTTTTAACCATTCTGAGCAGTTTTTATACTGATTAACACTAGGGGATTATAATAAAATAATTTTCCCAGCACTGCTATAGAAAGTGTCTTCATGACAACAGTGACCTGAGATTCTCATAATTTCTGGGCACTTCTTGCTGCTGTGAATTCAGTATCACCAAAAGAGATGTGGGCTTTAGTAATGGGGGATTTCACCCTGCTTTTGTCACAGAACTGTAAAGCAGATTCAATCAGTCCTACTCTGCCTCTTTTCTATCATAGTCACACCATGAGAGTTTCCCTTGGGCTGCATTTCTCTTTGAAACATCTTGAATTTATAAGTGTTTTCCAACTATTATATTTGGACAGTGGAAGGCTCAGACATCTGACTTTGTTAGAAATTAAGAAGTTCTTTTTGGAGTAGGGATGCACTTACAAAACCCCCAAAAATTTGTGGTAAGAATCTGGGAGTCTGAGGCTGCATCTCCGTGGTATAGCACTTATGTAGCATGTTTAGCAAGGAACATCAGAACAAAATCTGTGGCCTTACCTAAAGGTATATTTTGAACTTTGGCATATCTAACAACACATTCGTTTGTCTGAATGTAGTTCATAGAAGGGCTTGATGTAATTCCCAGTACGTATCCTATCTCTAGAATTATGTGACAACAGCAGTTAAGATTTGAAGATGGTGAACTTAAGTGCTCAGATAAAAACAAGAAGGGATTTCCAGGTCTGCTTTCTTTCATTTTTACAAAAAGTACGACGTTTCTCTAATCCATTCAGAATCAGTCCAAGTTTTTATTTTACCTTACTTGGTAAAAATTCACCACATAAAAACTAAAGAAATAATTCCAGTATTGAAAAAAATTAATACTTCTAAAGGCTGGAAAACAAATTCTTTTTTTAAAAAAATATTTTACTTATTACGTTGCCTGCATGTATGTAGTGCAACCATGTCATGCAATGCCCATGGAGGTCAGAAGAGAGCGTGGATTCCTATGGAATTGGAGTTATGGATGGTTGGTAGCCCCTATGTGGGTCCTGGGAATCAAACCTGGGTCCTCTGCAAGGACAGCCAGTTCTCTTAACTGCTGAGCTGTCTCTCCGGAGGAAAGTAAATCTAGTTTTTGTTATCAATATACTGATAGGTTATTAAAATCATTTCTGTGGTAGAACACTATAGGACTTTTTTCCAGCTAATTTGGAAGGAATTATCACATATCTAAAATATGTGTGGTCATTAGAAAGAAACCCCGTGGTACTGACATAGCCTGAGCAGCTGCCATGATAAGCCACATAATTGGCCTTGACTCTGTCTCTTCCCTGATTTGTGATTCTTCCTGCCACAGGAGCAGAGTTTGTTACTGAACAGGAAACATCGCTCTTCACATTCTCACACGGTTCTCAGTTCTTCACTTCTAACAACTGCTGTGGGTTTTCTTTTCCTCTACCCCATGAATTCTTCAACCCTAGCTAGATATTTTGTGATTCATCTAAAGGCAGATACAAAATCATGATGTAGGTACAGAAGTTAGGGCTTATGTAATTGTTGTTACTTCTGATGTTAATCACAGGTCCATCATCAGCTCTGATGTTAATCACAGTTCCATCATCAGTTCTGACAGATCAGCTATAAATCAGAGGCTCTTGTGACTTCCTTCTGGGTGTGTATGTGTGGTGGGGGAGAGGTATGCCCACAGATATGCATGCAGGTGCAGCACCAACCCATGTGGAAACCAGAGGCTGACATTTGGCAGGGAACTTCCTCCTTCTCTCTCCACCTCGTTTTTTGAGACAGAGCCTCTCACTGAACCTAGTGTGCCCTCTTGGCTAGAATGACTGGATGAGGAGTCCCTGGAATCTGCCTGTCCCTGGTCCCTTGCTCTGGAGTTATAGGTGCTGGGGTTCTGAACTCAGGTCCTCATGCTTGTAGAGGGAGTTCTTTATCCATTGAGTCATCCCCTCAGCCCAACTTGTGACACTTTTATCAGGTTTGCTAATTAGCCAGATGAACTCCCAGCGTTAGAGGAAACAGTTTACTTGACTGCAGTGCAGTTTACAGTGGTCCCCCTTTATCCACAGTGTTTAGTTCATACCTAAAACTGCAGGTGATATGGAGACCTGTATTGTTGTATATTTACTGAACCATTTGTACATATGATCACATTTGATTTACAAATTAGATGCAATAAAATAACCACAATAGTATAAAATATAACAATTATAATAGTATTCTGTAATAGAAGTTATATAAATGTATTTTCTCTCTTCTCTCAAAATATATTACTGTATTGTGCATGCTCTCCTTGGGATTATGTGACATGATTCAGTGTTTCCCTTATTGATAGCTACTGTGAAAATAAAAGAGAAGCAATGACAAAGCACCATTGAAAGAGCTTTCTGAAATGGAGTCAGGAAACCATTGATGCAGCAGATTTATTTAGGATTTAGCTGCCTGCTAAGAACTTTGGTCATCTCCTTCTCTGGACCTCAGACATCTGACATTGTGCCCAGATGCTTAAGATGTGTATCAAAAGGTTATTGGACTCTGCTTTATGGACCATTCCTTTCTGTTTACATGTTCTCTTCTAATCTTCCATCAGTCACACTAGTCTTATTCCTTCTCAACACTCAATAGCTCACAGAAACTCTCATTTTTTTCGTGACTTTTTCTGAATACAGACTCAGAGCTAGCTTGACCCTTGCCTCCCAAATTGCTATTTCTACTCTCCTGAATAAAGTTGTTTTCACTTTGTGCTGTTTCTGACTTCAGATCGATTGACACTAATGTGGGACTAAAGGATGAGAAGCATACCCTGTGCGGAGAGGTTAGACAGAGGCGTGATTCATGCCTTACGTGGAACATAGCACTTTGACATGGGAGTTCATTACTAACCAGATTGAAATGGAATTTTAAATGTATCATTTTCCTAGAATATTCCATTTAATTTTTGGAATCTTCTGAAATAATGGAATTTTTCATTTAACATTTTTCAGTGGGCAGTTGACTACAGGTAACTGAAAACTTGCATGAGAGAGAGAGCCGCTGTATCGTAAATGCATACAACTCAGAAACAGGGAAAATGCATAGAGAAAGATCTGAGGAGGAACACTGCTCCTCCACACCATTCCCAAACTCATCACCCTGCCCAGGTATGGCCTGGTTTCTGAACCTTACCCTCTTGTGTGACTATTGAGACTTCATCATCTGGTGATATCACTGGAAATTTTGGAAGAAAATTCAACCTCTAATCTCTAAACCTGTGGAGGTCAATGGAGCAGTTCTAACCCTCTAATGTCATAGATGTTTCTCTGACAACCAACTTCATTTCCTCTGGGACTTTCCAAATATCAGGTCATGGATATAAACTCAGCTGTGTTCGAAATAAATTGATTACAAATAGCAAAAGATGGTATTTTTAATTTTAGTTTCTCATATCATTTTAGAAATTCCAAGAGTTTTGATTCTATATTAGGAACTGGGATAAAGAGAAAATATATACTCTTCATTATACATTAGAAAATTAGTTTCCCAATCCCTTGCTTCAAAGTTTACTTTGATTTGTTTGGCTGGGACAATTGGGTATAAGGGATGCTCTTCCTCAGCCCTACATGCTCTCATTCACCATATGGCAGTGAAGAAGGCAGATCTGGCAGCTCATCTGAGAGGACGACAGACACATACAGCAGGGTTAGTCCTGACAATCTGTCTCAGACGAGACTGGCGGAGGACAGAGGTGACTCCCGTTTGTCTCACTAATATGTACATTAGAAAAATATATAGCTGTCTTAATCTAATGAGGTTTTGAGTGTCAGCAGAAATTAGTAACCTATATAACATCTGATCATTAACTATATAGTTTTATAATTTTGATTAATTGTTTACTATTAATAATGAGACTTAGAAAAGACATGTCATGTTTTGGATACTTAAGGGCACTAAGGTCACAAATTATAAAAATAATTTATATACCTGTTTTTTGTTGTTGTTGTCTTTTTTTGAGACAGGGTCTCCCTGTTGCTGAACTCCCTAGGTAGACCAGACTGGCTTTGAATTCACAGAGATCTGCCTGCCTCTGCCTCCCAAGTACTGGGATTACAGCTGTGGACCACCAGGCCCAGCCTGTACTTATTTTTTAAATAGTGGTATGATTAGGTGATATTTAATCATATACTGTTTGAATTAAAATAGAATAAACACAAATATTTGAGAAAAGAAAATCAAGCAACATTCTGACTTTTCAAAAGGAAGGACATGGGGTTGGGCAGATGGCTCAGTTGGTAAAGTGCTTGCCTCACAAACGACAAGCTGAATTTGGATCCCCAACACCCATGTAAAAATCAGAATGCAGCAATGTGTAACTATAATCCCATCTCCTGAGAGCTGGAGATCAGAGGGCCCTGGGGCTGGAGACCAGCCATTCTAGCCACGTTGGTAAGTTCCAGGCTCGGTGAGAGAGCCTGTCTCAAAGTATAAAGCACAGCTAAGGAAGACACCTAACATTGACCTTTGGCCTTTACATGCACCTGCACATACATGTGCACCTGTACATACATGTCCACGCACATTAACAATTATACACATACACAGACATACACACACAGGAGATGATGTATATGCTAGTCAGCTTTTTGTTATTATAGATAATCACCTCACAAAGAGGTTCACAGTTGTAGAGGTAACAGTCTGACTGTTTGGCCCTGTAGCTTTTGAGCCTGTGGTAAGGGAGTATCAGAAAATGAGTGAATTATAGAGTAAAACAGCTCACCTGATACCTGGAAAGTAAAAATGGTGGATGGGTTCCAATAATCTTTTGTGAGGTCATGCTTCCAATAACCTAAAGTCCTCCCACTAGGTTCTACCTCTTAGAGTTTTAAGACCTTCCATTAGCACCAAGCTAGAAACCAAGTCTGGCACTTGGGCCCTCGAGTATTCATGCTAAGGGGAAGGTGTCTGGGCAATTAGAGATTGAAAACAAGTTTGTGCAGTAAGTCATTTTGAGGAGAGAGATACAAATCTGAGTCACCATGGGAAACTACAGAAGAAACTGACTAGTGAAGAGCTGGAACTACAGGGACTTGGGAAGAAGCGGGAAAACAAAGGTGAATTCAGCCCACTAGGCCTTGAGCTGGGGAAAATATTGCAGGATGTTTTGACAAAGTCTGGTGAGGAATGTCCTTGAAATGTGTAATCATGGACATGGCTGTCAAAGACTGCTAGAAATCTAGGTCATTTCTAACGTTTTCTAGTACATTTTAGTTATTTTCCTAGACTTAATTATGAGAAGTAAAAAATAATAGATTAAAATATATGAAAAAATTTAATACTTGATAATTATGAACAATATATTTTGTATCCCTATAAGAACATCACAGGCAAAGCTTGAGTATATACAGCTTACCAGATAATGATTGTTATCATTTTTAAAGACATTTGATGAAATGATTGGTGAAAATGCCATCTTAGAACATATTACTTGGAATCGGTAATTTTTTATACTAAGAGTGATTTCTAAAAACATTTAAGAGACAAGGCTACTCTGGATTGAAGTAGAATATTCAAAGTGCTTTGCAAAGTGTCTCTCCAATTTCATTCATAAACTAGAAGCCTGGCTATAGTACACAATTATATTAAATCATGTTGTACAATGCTTACACATTCTGGGCTTCACTGGCCTCTTCTACTCTCCATCCCTCAAATACACAGACAATGTCTGCACCATTCAGCTGTACATTTAGTCTGACTGTGGTGCTTTGCATACTCCTCTCTGGAAGAGAGTTTATCTCTGTCTAGATTTTAGCTTTTACTCAGTAATAACACTACTGTTATGTTATTTTTCTGCTCTTTCCCAACCATGAACTTTTAAATGATTTAATTTAATCTCAGTTAAATTGAAATCAATGTTGAAATTACAGTATTTAAAATTCCTTCCATATTACTTGAAATGATAATACTGTTGTATGTTCTTAACTTACTTTACTCCCCACCTAGCATCTTCATTGATATGGCAAAACTGAAGATTACATATATCTATATCTATCCATCTATTTATCTATATCTATCTATATCTATCTATCTCTATCTATCTATCTATCTATCTATCATCTATCTATCTATCTATCTATCTATCTATCTATCTATCTATCTATCTCTAGCTATATCTTCTTTGGTTGTAAGATGGCTTCCCAATAGAAATGTGACCCATATAAAAATAAAAACATGAATTTTTGTAGAAAGATAGCATGTGAGCCAGGCGTGGTGGCACATGCCTTTAATCCTAGCACTTGGGAGGCAGAGGCAGGCAGATCTTTGTGAGTTCAAGGCCAGCCTGGTTTACAGAGCAAATTCAAGGACTGTTGGGGCTACAGGAAGACCCTGTCTCAAAAAGACCAAAAGAAAAAATAAAGAAAGATAGCATGTGAAATAGTCTATGCTAAATCATTGAATATTTTTAAAATTCTGTGTATGTAGTAGGAGAGCACAATAACAACAAAAGAACTGGAAAAAAAACTCTGGAAAGACTCAGAAAAATATGCAGGACACATATGGCAGAGTACAAGGACTCGGGTGGGGTGGGGAGGCATGGAAAGGGAAGTAACTCTAGATTTGATTGAGAAGTGATGTAAGACTTGTGGCAAAAGTTTAATAACAAATAATTTTGTGAAAAATTCTGTGTATGTATGTGGGAATGGTGTGTGTGTGTGTGTGTGTGTGTGTGTGTGTGTGTGTACAGGCAAGCACATGAAGACTCTGCTGTGTGAAGGTTGGAGGACAGCCAAGGGTGTTGGTCCTTCCTCTTTGCTTTGAGATAAGGTCTTGCTTGTTGTTCATTACTTCATAAGCCAGACTAGTTATGCTGCAAGATTCCTGTGATTCTCCTGTCTCCACTGTCCATCTTGATGTAGGATGGCTGGGATTATAGGTACATGCTCCTGAGTTCAGCACATGAGTTCTAGGGTTCTAGGGAATCTAAATTTGTGCTTGCAGGACAATAGCTTTATACACTTAGCCATCTCCTCAATACCAGAGGATAATTTTGATTTCTTTTTTTGTCTCACTATGTAGACCATTGAATTTATAAAGTTTCATCTACCCGAGTCTCCTGAGTGCTGGGATTAAAGTGGTACATCACCATATCCAGCTTAATTGGCATCGTCTTAGACAAGTTCAGATCAACAAAGGTTTGGTTCTACCCTGGACAGAAGAAGATGTCAGAGTATTGAAACTTACCGCAGTTACATCTTGGAATCATATATCTAACTCCCTTTGTTATAATTTTTTGTTGTAGTTTTGTGTTTTGAGACAGAATTTCCCTGTAGCCCCAGCTGGCTTGGAATACAACCTGCCTTTGCCTCTGCCCCCTGAGGGCAAGTTAGTGCTGGGATTAAAGGAATGCACTGCCATGCCCAGCCTAAGTCACATTTATCAAACATCTTTTTCTTGGTCTTCTTAGATAGCTAGAATTACATACCAGCTAATATCATAATTTCAAGCCATATAGAGTAAAATTTTGAATACTGTAAATGTAACTTTGATTTTAATTTAACTGAAATTACATTAAATCATTATAAAAACAGCTTTGAAAGAGCAGGAAAATAGCATAATAATGGTGTTATTACTGAGAAGTAGAAGCTAAAATCTAGATAGCGATCAACTGTATTCCAGAGTTCCAAAGAGGAATATGTGTAGCATCACAGTCAGTACAGGTGAATGGACTAGTTTGTAAGCTTTCAGACTGATAGTTTAAATCATAAAGGAAAATGCAAAGCTGTCCAAAATCCTAGATGGTCTTAAGCATACCTTAACATACAAGGCAGTTAGCCAGGAGATTAGGAACCTGACTTCTGGCTCTGGGTTCAGCACTCAAAACCCACTTTCAGGCTTTTCTGTTTTGTTTATTGTTGCTATTCTGCTCATTACTGGGGATCAAACTCAGGGTCTTGCACATGCTAGGCAAGTGGTCTATCACAGGGCTGTACCGCCAGTCTTTTCTCCACTGTGTTTTAGCTAGTGGACCTCAATTTCCTTAGGCATACAATAGTATCTAGCATATACTGCTTAACTATAAATCAGTGTTCTTAAATAAGTTCAATAAATTATGCAAGAATGAACTAATCTATCACCCTTTTTCTCTTTAAGTATAATTCTAAACTTTACACATTTTTATTCAAATGTTAGGATGTTATCAGATTGGAAGTAAGCAAGTGACCAATAAAGATCATATAAGAATTCTGCTCGCAGAATATATGTGTGGTGGCACATGCCTTTAATCCTAGCACTCCGGAGGCAGAGGCAGGCGGATCTTTGTGAGATCATGGCCAGCCTGGTCTACAGAGTGAGTTCCAGGACAGCTGGGGCTACAGGGAGACCCTGTCTCAAAAAGACCCCCCCCCAAAAAATAAAAAAAAATAAAGAATTCTGTCTCTGTTTTTTTTATAAAAATGCTTTTGAACCCATCCAAGGGACACAAATAGGTATTGTTGAAGTCTTTTAAGTGGGAGAGTTGAGAGGGTGTATAGCTTGGTGGTAGAATATGTCTAGTGTTTGTGAGGACTTAGGTGTTACCCCTTGTCATACATCCACACAGGAGGAGGGGGAAGAAGAAGAGGAGGAAGAGGAAAGGGAAAAGGAAGAGGAAGGGATAAGGATAAGTGGCCAAGTGTCTACATAAGGTCAGTAGAGACTTAAAAGAAGTGGCTCAGATATTAGAGCTACTTTGTTAAAGCTGGTGTATTTCCTACGGTCCAATCCAAGTATTAGATCATCAGCAATATGATGATTATAGATATTTGATAGTGTTTATTAAACAGGAAGACTTGGCTTATTAGGCCTGAATATATTTTAGACAGCACTTAATTTTTCAGCACGGCTATAACTTTTTAAAAGGTATTTCTTTTTTTAAATTTTATTTATTTTGTATGTGTATGAATGTACTCTCTGAATGTAGGTTGGTGCACCTGTGTCATGCAAAGCCAAGGAGGTCAGAAGAGGGTGTTGGATTCCCCTGGAACTGGAGTTACAGATGGTTCTCAGCCACCACGTGGGTGCTAGGGATCGAACCTGGGTCCTCTGCAGGAGCAGTCGGCACTCTTAACTGCTAGGCCATCTCTCCATCCCCCTAAATGGTATTTCTTAATAAAGGTCATTTGCATGGGGACTGGAGAGTTGGCTCAGTAGTATACTGGCTGGTCTTACAGAGAACCCGGGTTCAATTTTAAGCACCCATATGGTGGCTTACAACTGTCCGTAACTGAAGTTCCAGGGGATAAGACACCCTCTTTTGACCTCTGGCATTGCAGGACATGGGTGCTTTTACACACATGCAGGCAATACAGTCATACACATAAAATAAAAATAATAAATACAATATTTTAAAAAGTTATTTATAAGGTCAAGAAATGACTCTTGGGCTGAGAGGGCTCAGTGGGTGAAGGCTTATTGGGTAAAGGCACTTGCCACCAAGCCTGATGACCTGAGTTTGTTTGTTTCCCAGAACCCACGTTGAAGGAGAGAATAGACTCTTTTCTTTTTTAAATTTTATTTATTTTTGTATGTGTATGAATGTACTGTCTGCATGTAGGTCTGTGCACCCGTGTTGTGCAATGCCGCAGAGGTCAGAAGAGGGCCTCAGATTCCCCTGGAACTGGAGTTCTCCTGGAATTGGAGTTACAGATGGTTCTCAGCCACCATGTGGGTGCTGGGGATCAAACTCGTGTCCTTTGCGAGAGCAGTCGGTGCTCTTAACCGCTAGGCTATCTCTCCAGCCCGAGAATAGACTCTTATAAATTGTCCTCTGACCTTGATATTTGGACCATGACAAGTACCCCTCAGATAATAAAAAAAATAAATGGATAAGTGAATACGTGTAAAACATTTTTTTTAATTTTATTTATTTCTGTATGTGTATGAATGTACTGCCTGCATGCAGGTTTGTGCACCCGTGTCGTGCAATGCCGCGGAGGTCAGAAGAGGGTGTCGGATTCCCCTGGAACTGGAGTTCTCCTGGAATTGGAGTTTCAGACGGTTCTCGGGTGCTGGGGATCGAACCCGGGTCCTCTGCAAGAGCGGTAGGTGCTCTTAACAGCCAGGCCATCTCTCCAGCCCCCGTGTAAAATATTTTTTAAAATGGGGCCGGGGATAATTGGTTCTTTGCCAAGCATGATGGTACACATCTGTAATCCCTAGAACTCAGGAGACTGAGGAAGAAAAACTGATTTTTGAGCCAGCCTGGGCTACATAGGGATGTCCTATCTCAAAATAAATAAATGAATAACCAGACAAATAAAAAAGTGGAATTGTTATAGTAGCGTTGATCTGGGCTCTTTGGGGGCACATTTGGTAAGTTATCTCTTTGGCTTGGTAGAGACCTAATGTTTCAAATTATGCAAAATGTGAAAGATTTATCAAACTGGGCTGGTCAATCACCAGGCCAAGAGGCCACTTCTCAGGAAGGCAGGATCACCCCCAGGAAAGTGGGTTCACCTTAAGCCTTGCTAATGAGATAGGTAGAATAATTATTCTTTTAATGGGATACTGTACTTTTCCTTCTTAGAATTCCCATCTGTAGGAAGATCCAGTTTGAATTGGGGGCTAGTTCTCAGCTAGCACTCCTCAGGGCTCCATGTGGGAGTCATGGGATTTCTCTGACCCTGTCCCAAGAAGGAGCAAGCAACATGGCCCAGGCACATGATGCTAGGTGGAGCAGCAGTATACATTGGTGTGGAATTGGGGGTCTGTGATTGGCTCTGGGAACTGACATCATTTTGCTTATAAAAGCAGGCTGTAGCAGGCAAAAAATAGAATTCTCCATTACCATCATTACAGAATTCCCAGCCATTATTTTTTTCGTGCATACAGGCCAAAGCAGGCCTGCATTTTGTTCAAGTGGCCAGTGGATTAGACATTGGTCCTTTAGACCACCAATCTGGATAGCTGGTGTGGTGAAGTGAATTGTGAGTGGGCATAGGCTGATGATAGGCAATCAGCCATCAGCCTGAAATTCCTGTCCAGGGGCAGCAGTTTTTGGGCAGGTGGAAAAAGCACAGCCAAGGTGGGAAGTGTTCCTTTGTCCCAGGCTGAGGACCTGAATTGGAAGCACCTCTCAGGTCGCATTACAGAAGTAACTGACTGACCTCTGTGCCGAGGGGTCAGTTCCCCACAGTGTCCACAAAGCAGGCACTGTGCTCCCCTTCTCTTAGCAGGACTATGCTGTACCTGCTCATGGCAAAGGAAGCTTCCTACACCCATCCTTTAGAACATTCCCTACAAACCACTACAAGGTTCTGTTGGGTCTTTCAACCTTCTGATTTAGAAAGGTGCAACTTTTCCTTTTCCTTTTTTCTGTCTCTTTTATTTTAGATGCTGACCAGAGCCTATCTATGCTTTTCTGGCACTTTTGGCTTTTTCGGTTTCTCTTTAAAGTTCTCCGCATGTGTCTGGCTTCTGTGCCAGCATAGCTCCAACAGCATGGCTGTTTTCCTTCTCCCCTCTATTCTCCTCTTCTGGACAGCTGCTGAGTTTTACAGTTTGCCTGCCCTGGAGTTTTCTTTCTATGATCTGATAAAATTGTACCTGAGGTTCTGTTTGAGTTCAGTTTCCCTAGAAGGAAGTTTTCGTAGAAAGAAAGAAAAAGGAAGAAAGACAGGAAGGTAGGAAAGGAAGGAGGGAGGGAGAGAGGGAGAGACAGAGGAAGAGACTCTTCTGATGCTTATGTTAAAAACAAATGATTTGCAAACACAGGCAATTCACCAATTTCTGCTTGGGAATAACCGGCCCTGTTCACTGGAAACCTAAACTGGAGCCTGTCATTGCCTTTGGTGTTACCACAGATTCCTTTGTCTTCTCTTCCTACTGTGACATTTCCTCTCATTCCTGATAGTAAGCAGGCGGATTCCTCTAAGTGTAAACTTGACCCAGTAATAATTCCTTCTGTGCTCTGCACAATACTGGGCTGGACTGGGAACTTGGAAGCCTTCTCCCTCCAGCGGCCACTGGGGCTCCTTTCTTTCCATTCTTAGGGACGCTTTGTCAGCTTTTGAATGGGTCTCCTTTGTGGAGACGGCTTGTACTGGGTGTGATTTCCTTTGCTGATTGCTGCACCATGTGTGAAGAGAGCATGGCCAGCTCTGAGGCAGTCAGTCAGGTCGCCCCCAGCTGTTACAACAGCATTGCATGGTGGCATGATGGGAAACTACCCACCCACAGCAAAACACTCTCCTTGTTACATTTTTTTTTTCTTTTATGGAAAGAGGTGGGAAATGAAGGAGGAAAGAATCCTGGGAAAGAATTAATTTATTGAAAGGTCAAGGATATCAACTCTTTTTGGTGTTTTGTTTTTGGTCTTTTCGAGCCAGGGTCTCCCTGTAGCCCTGGCAGTCCTGGAACTTGCTCTAATAATCTGAAGATTATTCCTGCAGGCTTCTTATGTTGCTTAAAGTAGATTGCATGCTTTGAGGAAACAACGGGCCCATTCTCTTGTACTTCTCCCATGTCACTCCTCCTCACATGTCACTGAAAGTGACATGCTCCACCACTGCTCTAATGCCTTTGCCAATGCTGTCTGCAGAGGTCTGTAGCAAGACCGCTTTCCTGAGGCAATTTTATTTTATTTTATTTTTATTTATTTATTTATTTTTTGGTAGCCCCAGCTGTCCTGGAACTCACTCTGTAGACCAGGCTGGCCTTGAACTCACAAAGATCTGCCTGCCTCTGCCTCCCAAGTGCTAGGATTAAAGGCGTGCGCCACCACGCCTGGCGCTACTGAGGCAATTTTAATCAGTCTTAATGACCTAGTTCCACAACTGGTTTATAGCAATCAACAGTTGGATCTGGATTTGATCAAGGAAACTAAAAATAAAGAGCCTCATTCTGCAGAAATCCATCAACTTCTCATAACCGAGGCACCGAGCTTGCAAACACTTCCCGTGTAAATAAAGCTGTGCACCTGTGCCCACAGGTGTCCAGCAATGGTGCCCTCGTTGATAACTTTCTTTTCTCATAAATTAAGGGAATGAGAAATGGATATTGAAGATGACAAATGTGTTTTCTTATATGTCTGGAGGAAGAGATTGCTGTTTCTGAGGAAAGTTACAGACGTTATGAGGCACAGACCCTAGGCCATGGGCTGAACATCTTTCTGTCACTCTTCACAAAGCTGTCTCTTGATGTTTGTCTATCTTTCCTTGGCAAAATAATCTTAGCTTTATCATTAATATGTGAAGTGTTAATAAGAATACCTTTATGTATTAATTTAAAAATGATTACATAAGTCAAGGAACATTCTCACTTTGGAAAATTACACAACGTAGATAAGAAGAAAGAGAAAGTACATCGCATGTCGAAACTTCCCTCAAACTCTGTTTTGTTGACTGTCTGAAGGAGTACTTGGTAAGCGACCCAGGAAAGTGTCCAAGTTGATCATGCAACATTCCTTTAATAAGACTTGGCACAGCTGAAATGATCTAGTCTTCCACGAAGCTTTAAGTTTATTGACCCTCTTACACACACACACACACACACACACACACACACACACACACATTGTTATATACAGACCCCTCCACTTCATGTCAGACACTACTAGCCACTAAATACTTACTAAAAAAGAATCATACTTTAATGAGAAAACCTGACGTATTAGTTACCTTTCTGTTGCTGTGATAAAATACCATGACTAAGGCAACCTATAAAAGAAAGAGTTTATTGGGTTTATCATTCCAGAGAGGTAAAAGTCCATCCTGCTGGGGAGGATGATGGCAGCAGAGGCGGATGAGGCAGAAAGCCGAGTACTCATATCTTCAAACAGGCACAGGAAGCAGGGAAAGACAAGCTAGAAGTGGGGCAGGCCCGGGAGCCCTCAGAGCCCACATCCGTCATGTGCTTCCTCCAGCAAGGTCCTACCTCCTGAACCTCCACACACAGTGCCAGCAACTTGGGTCAAATATTCAGAACCTTGGAGCCTATGGGAGAACATTCTCTCATCAGCCACCACACATAGACAGTGTTTCATTTCTTTCAGGAGTCTTTATCTAGTCAAACCTAGCCCTAGCTAAGCAATTTGGAGTCCTGCTATATGGAGTCCTGACATTTGCAGTCCTGCCTTTTGGATGAACATTATGGTATCGTGTTTGCTCCGAGACCCTTGTTCTGTTACCACATCTTTGCAAGTCCTGTTTCTTCAGCCTCCATAGCACAGAAAGTCAGGGATGAATGGCCTTGCCTTCCTGAGAAACACCTTCTGAGCTTTGGAATCTGTAAACTCACGTTTAGGGCCTTTGCATGAGCTCTTTCTTTGCCCAGGAGACTCTTTGATGTTTTTCAGAGCACAGCACTTTCAATCCCATGCTTGCTATCAGTTATCCAGAGTAGGTTTTTCTGATATTCTAGAGGGATCTACATACACTGATCATAATTTGATACTATTCATTTATTGTGTATGGGGTGCTATGCCTTAGCCTGTGTGATATTGGATGCAAACCCCCATGTGTTAGGTGCAGAGGCCTGAAGCTGATATGGAGTGTTTTCCTCTATTGCTTTCCCTCTTGTCTTTTGAGGTCTCTCACTGAGCCTCAAGATTGCCATTTTGGCTAGAATGTGGACCACCAAACCCCTAAAATCTGCCTGTCTCGACTCCACCAGCCCTGGGGTTACAAATATACACCACCATGCTGTGCTTTTTACATGTGTGCTGTGGATCTAAACTTAGGCTCTCATGCCTGAGCAGCAAGCAGATATTTTGATTAATTGCTTATGCATACAGGGTGTTTAACTCTGTTCTCCCACTAGAATGTTTGTGTGACTACTTCAAACTTGTTTTATTCATTGCAGAATCCCGCAAGGAAATAAATAAATTAGCCAATGCTTTATTGAAGAAATATTCGTAAGGTTCAGCTTGATGAATGTTTGATGTCGGGAATCTGAACATACCTGTAAGGCTATTCCTGTCCTTAGGGGGGACAGTTATGTAGATAAATGTGTACACATTCATTTTCAACTACTGACTGAACCTCTGACATAAGTCCAGCACAGTGGTTGTTGTTAGAGATACAATTTTGAATGACATAAGGTAGTGGGGGTCAGGGGCACACTCTAGATGGTAAAGATAAAACAGAAAGATACTAATTATAAGAGAACTGAAACTTGATAACTACTACTAAAATACAGATTGAGCATTCATAATCTGAAAATATGAGATCTATAATCCTACAGGAAACCACAAGTGGAGATTCCATAGCCACCTCATGTGAGACATCAGAGCCACAGTGCAGAAATTTAACCACCATGCTGGCACCAGGTTTTGTGGTGTACACCTTCAATCCCAGCATTCAGGAGGCAAGGGGATTAAGAATTCAAGATATCAGATCCTCAACTGACCTTGAGAAAACAAAAAAAATAACTTGGTTAATCTGGGCTGTGTGGACCTAAACATCCAGAGGGAACGTGTAATCAGAAATAAATAATCAGTAAGGTCTGAGAAACTGTACTTCAGGTATAAAACTAGAGATCTTAGTAAAAAGACAAAAAAAAAAAACAAAAAAAACCAAAAAAAACCACTGTTGTTTTGCCTGTCTTTAATTCTTACTGGCAAGTACAGCTACCCTGTGGCTGCCACTGCTTTTGCCATCCTTTAAAGACATGAGACACAGCTTTTCAACCTTCCAATATGGACTGAAGATTCATGTCTCTTCAAGAATCCTCCAAACCTTCAATGCCAGATGGGGACTGCTGAGACATCCAACTTGTGGACTGAGCAACTACTGGGGTTTCAGCCTCTTCAGAGTAGAGACTGCCATTGTTGGACTACCCAGGCTGTGTCATGGAGGCCAGTACAGGAAGATCAAGACAAGATGCATGCTTACTGGACTTCATTTTGGGGGACCACAGGAGGGAAAGACCCTAGTGTGGAGCACAAGGGCAGGACTGATGGTTGTTTGGCTGTGCCAAGGAGGAGCCTTCAAACAATTCCTTAAGGAAAATATGACATCTTTAAGCCTAATAAAGGAAAAAAAACAAAACAAAACCATAAACCGAAGATGCTAAAACCTAAGATGTCATAATCTTGATATATGTGTGGCATGCATATGTGCATATTTTGAAGTGATGCAAATTGGAAGGAACAATAACAACAAAAAAGACTGGGTCAAAGAACTGACTGAAATGGTGAACTTCTGAAACAGTAAACTTCTGCATTGAAAATTTTAAAAGAGACTGAGAGAAAGATGAAAAACATGTATGTAGAATGCAACAGCTCTGGTGGAATGGGGGGGCAAAAAGGGGGAAATGGGTCTAGATTTGACTGGGAAATATTGTATGAAATGCACAATGCTTCAACAAAAAATTGGCTTTGAAAAAAAAAAAACAATAATCCAAGACCAAAAACAATAAAAAACTTCAAAATGAGCCTGGTTTACATAGTGAGTTCCAGAGCAATCCAGACTACACAGCAAGGCTCTGATTTAAACCAACCAACCAACCAACCAACAACCTAATAGTAAAATCTAGTAAAAAGAAATTTAAAAATTAATGACTAGAAATGAAAAAAAAAAACACAAAACTATTATATAAAGCTGCCTCCAGGCTCTGTGTATAATTTATGAAACATAAATTAGTTTCATATTTATGTTTGTGTTCTCTCCACAAAATATCTCATTTTATGTATGCAAATCACTTCAAATTCTAGAAATTTCAAAATGTAAAACACTTGTAGTCTCAGGGATTTCAGACTGGAAAAACACAACTGGCACCATAATCAGAAGAAGTTAGAGTCCTTCCAAATAGCGCCCTCACATTCCTTGGGAAAATGAGAAAATCAGATGTTTATTCATTGCTTTTCTGCTATCTGGCATGAGGGCTTTTTTCTTCATTTTTTAACGGCTACAGAGTTCTCTACAGGAACACCCAGGTACAGCAGGGACACATGCCCAAGGAAACAAAGCTTCCAGTTGATTTTACCTTAAAATAGTAGCTAGTTCTAGGACTTCAAATTGTGTGTTTACTTGTGTGCTTGTAATTAAATAAGAAAATAAAATTCTGCGAACATTAATGCAGACATTCTTTTTTTAATTTTTTTATTAATTTTTATTTATTTCTGTATGTGTATGAATGTACTGTCTGCATGCAAGTCTGCGCACCCGTGTCGTGCAATGCCGCGGAGGTCAGAAGAGGGTCTCGGATTCCCCTGGAACTGGAGTTCTCCTGGAATTGGAGTTTCAGACGGTTCTCGGCCGCCATGTGGGTGCTGGGGATCGAACCCGGGTCCTCTGTAAGAGCAGTCGGTGCTCTTAACTGCTAGGCCATCTCTCCAGCCCCAATGCAGACATTCTTAAATGAAATGTCGGGACTAAGAATAAATTATCTTGTGGCAGAAAATAAAATATTTAAGTACCCCCCCCCCAGAATGACTTTAATTAGATTCACTTAACTATACGATACTACAGTTATTGGTTGCCTTCAGTGGTTAGGTGCACAGTCAGTGGTAATAAATAATTTGGAATTTTAATTCATAGGTGTTAGTTTAACAAAACACCCAAATTATTCCCCATAAGTCCTCTGGTGTTACTTTAGGTCCTTAAGATAAACAAAGCAGTGAGTGAAATTTTATTAGGGGAAGTAAGACATAAAAATAACTTAATTTGAAAGGTAGTTCTGTAGGATGTTCCAGACTTGTCAGCTGACTCTTCACTGCCCTCGCCTGGCCTGAGTAGGAAATGCTCCTCCTTTTAGAATACACTGACTTACTTTTCCATCACAAAGAAAACAAAATCTAGTGTGTGTGTGTGGAGGATGGGGGAGAGCAAGGGAGGGTGCTGATGGGAAGGGAGTATAAAGATGACTGAGGCATGTATGAAACACCAAATATATATATAAAATCACCACTACCACCACCACCACAAACAAACAAACAAACAAAAAACAAATTTAGTTCTTTCCTGCTGTGAATGAATTTAGTAGCCCCTTCTCTGGTAGGAAGTCTCTTCTCTGTCCCAATCTCCTCACTAGGCAGGGTGGTCTCAGATTCTCTGTGTAATCCAGGTGTCCTCAAACTCTCAATGGTCCTGTCTTAACCTCTCAAGTGCTGAGATTACAGCCATGGACCACCATGCCTTTATTTTTGATTTGCTAACATACAAAATGATGGGCTTCATGGGGACATTTTCATGTATATTTATCATTGTCCTTTGGCCATAGTCACCCTGCCATTACCCTTTCTAGTCTCCCCTCTTCCCTTCTATGTTTCTTTATTCCCCACAAAGCGTTCCCTGTCTTTCATGTGTCTCAAATTTCTTTATATGAGCTTCTCCCTGGAAATAATAAACAGGATAGGAGTTAAGAAATGCTGCTGGAGGGGCTGGAGAGATGGCTCAGCGGTTAAGAGCATCAACTGCTCTTACAGAGGACCGGGGTTCAATTCCCAGCACCCACATGGCGGCTAAGAACCATCTTTAACTCCAGTTCCAAGGGAATCCGATGCCCTCTTCTGACCTCCTCAGCATTGCACGACACGGGTGCACCAACCTACATGCAGACAGTACACTCATACACATAAAACAATTTTAAAAAAAGAAATGTTGCTGGAGGGCTCTGGGGCCTTCACAGCTGTGGCGACTCTCCTTCCTTCCAGGAAGTGTTACTCATTCTTATTCAAGGAACTGAGTGGGGATAACTACACTCATTCCAGCTTTCTGCCCCATGCAGGCTGACTTCACAAAACACAGTCTTCCTGAATGTGTGGGTATTTAATTGAATCCCAGCAGCTCAGATACAGCATCATGGAAAATTCATTTTCCTTCTCATCTAGCCTGACTGTGAAATTTAAGAACGAAGAGTAGAGGAGGGAAATCCTTTTTGTTTTTGAATCAGAAACCATCCTTTCCAGAAGTGAATCCAGGTTAATAACTAATGCTAACTTTCTGGTTAAAATATGCTGAATCAGAGGCCCTTAGACTGAAGGGATGCTCAAAGCCACATAAGGAGAAACAGGTAGACTCCACCCACCAGTGTAGCCTCCACCGCACAACCTGAGTTTGGAAACCATCTCCAACTTTCATCCTTTAACATTAGTGCTATTTGCTTCCCTCTGCTGACAGGGACCATGAATTACAGCTTCAGATTTTGACCTTAACCTTGCTCTTTCTTGGATTCATGCAAATACCGAATACTGATGTCTAAATAATGCTACCCAATCTAGACACTGGAGTCTCAGCAGTCCTTGTAGAAATTATTTCCTAGTAAACAAATAAGGTACTAACCATGGGCTATAATGATGATTGTTAAGGAGATAGTAAATCAAGAGAGAACAGGTGTGTGTGTGTGTGTGTGTGTGTGTGTGTGTGTGTGTGTGTGTGTGTGTGTGTGTGTGTGTGCTGGATGGCTTTGGTGTCAACTTGACACACCTGGGTTGAGGGATCCTCAGTTATGGAATGGCTCCATTGGGCTGGCCTGTGGCCACATCTGTGGAGTATTGTCTTGATTGTTGAGCAATGTGGGAGGGCCCAGCCCACTACGGGTGGTGCCACCCTGGGCAGGTTGTTGTGTACCGTATAAGAAGGCAGGCTGGGCATGGGCCAGGGGAGCAAGCCAGTAAGCAACATTCCTCCATGGCCTCTGCTTCAGCTGCTGCCTCCAGGTTCCTGCCCTGAGTTCCTGCCTTGGGCTCCCTGAGTGATGAACTATGATCCAGGATATGTGAGCTGAATAAACCCTTTCCTCCCCAAGTTGGTGTCGGTCAGAGTGTTTTGTCACAGCAATGGAAGACAAACTAGGACAGAAATTGGTACCAGAGAGTGGGGTATTGCTGTGACAGACCTGACCTTGGTGTTTTGGGGAAGGATTGTGGAAGCGTTTGGAACTTTGGGCTAGAAAAATCATTGAATGCCTAAAGATTGTGGCTGTGGAACTTAGAACAGTTTTACTGAAAGAGCTGAAGAATATGGAGGCTTGGCTTGTGAAGTTTCTAGTTTCAAAGGGAAGCAGAGATCATCAGGACTGTTTAATCTGTGGGTTCTTGTCAGCTGGGGCTGAAGAATCAGCTATAAGTAACAAGAGACCAGAACCTGAAGTGAAATCTTTGTTGTACTGGGACAATTGATGCTGGTTAGCTGGGGCTGAAAAATCAGCTGTAAGTAGCAAGAGACCAGCATCACTGTGGTGAAATAAGAATTTCTTCAGGGTCAGCACACAGAAGCTATGTTCCAGAAGGGGCCTGAGCCTCCATGTCAAGCCAGAAGCAGGACTTGGTAGTGTATAAGAGTCTCCTATATGGTTCTGGTATTGAAATTTGAGGGGGTCACAGAGAGCAGCCAAGGCTTGGCACTGTGAGAGGTCAGGAAAGACCATTGGTGGAAGTGCACCTCGGTTGCAGTGGAGACCCCAGGATTGCAGGGGTCATGGAGAGAAGCTGAGGCTTTGCAGCAGGAGAGGTCAGAAGAGACCATTGGTGAAGGTGCTGCCTCGGTTTCAGTGGTGACCCCAGCTTTTTGGAGATGCCAGGACCATGGGCACACCATCAAGAAGCTAGCAGCAGGTGCAAAATTGGAGCAGCCTGGGCCTGCGAGATAATGAAGCTAGCTGTGTGTCACGGACAACAGAGTCAAGAAGGGGAGCGGGCTAAACCTTTGGAGCCCAGGAGTTTGTGAGTGAGTCCCAGGTGTTCCAGCCTTGAGCTACTTTGCCTGACTTAGGTTTTGTTTGCGTGTGCCTGATTCTTCCCTTCTGAAATAAGACAGTACTGTTTTGGATTTTACAGCAGCCCACAGTTAAGACACTTTTAATAGAATGAACTTTTAAGCATTTGGACATTTTAAGGACTGTGGGGCTTTTAAGATTGTACTGTCTTAGGTTGTGATTAATGTTAACATCATACTTTGGGGATAAGAACTGGAAAGGTGGTGGTTTAATAGTGATGTGTTTTGTGTGTCAAGTTGACAAGGGGTCAATTGTGCTGGATAGCTTTAGTGTTAACTTGACACACATGGGTTGAGGGAGCCTCAGTTGGGGAATTGGCTCCATTGGACTGGCCTGTGGACACGTCTGTGGAGTATTGTCTTGATTGTTGGGCAATGTGGGAGGACCCAGCCCACTATGGGTGGTGCCACCCTTGGCAGATTGTTGAGTACCATATAAGAAGACAGGCTGGGCATGGGCCAGGGGAGCAAGCCAGTGAACAACATTCCTCCATGGCCTGTGCTTCAGCTGCTGCCTCCAGGTTCCTGCCCTGAGTTCCTGCTTTGGGCTCTCTGAGTGATGAACTGTGACCCAGGAGATGTGAGCTGAATAAACCTTTTCCTCCCCAAGTTGGTGTCAGTCAGAGTGTTTTATCACAGCAATGGAAGACAAACTAGAACAATGTGTAAATGAGTTACAACTTTAATAGTTGGTTCATGGGTATGGGTCACTGAGGATACTTGTTCTTAGGGAAGAGGATGCATGAAGATGTCAGGGGTCACAGCAGGGTCTGGGGGAGGACAGGAACTCAGGAGCCCTGAGCTGAGTGAGAGTGGGAAGATGAAGACCAAGGTGTGAAGGCGGAGAAAGCAGAAAGAAGGCTTGCTGGGGAAGCTTTTCCTGGGGAGAAGCACAGATACTTGGCTTGGGACTGACTTTGTGGCCTGGTGATGGAGGAGAGCCCTGAGGAGGATGGAGAGCCACAGGAAAGGTCCTGGGCATGCTCAGAAGCAGACCTTGGGCATCTGTGATGGGTGATGCAGGCAAATTAATGTTGGTGCCCAAATGCTCAGCCTTCCTGAGGATGATGAGTCAGAATTAAATGCGTTAGAGAAGAGGCTGAGCAGAAGCAGATCATGAAGAAGAAACTGAGAACTCAGCTTGGGGAAGTTTGATTTTCATTTTTATGTGGATATTTGCCATTTAAGGTTGCCCCATTCCCATGTGTGGTGTAAGTGAGCATAGGGGCACATTTTCTTCCATGTAACTCCCTTCTTCATATCCTCTGGTTCGCTTCTGCTGCTGGCTAAGCACATAGACTTTCTTGATACTTAAAAAAACAAAGCCCTTATCTTACTTTTGTTTTTGATTATTAAATTCACAAGATATAGACTCCCAGGAATCATCTTTGCTTCCTCTCTCTCCAGATAGATACACTCACTCATTATCTTCTGGCTTTTATTTTTTCTGACAAGACTTCTCCTGTCATTCTGTTATTTGTGTGTGTGTGTGTGTGTGCATGTGCATACTGCTATTTTTTAAAATAATGTTTTTCATTTATTCTTTGAGAATTTCATATAATATATTTTGATCATATTTCCCTCATCCCTCTTTCCAAATTCATGTGGATTCCAATATACCTGCTCCCTAATTAATATCTTTTTTCTGTTTCCTTTTATTCATCACTGAGTCCATTGAGTACTGCCTATATGTGAATGGGTATGGGGCATCTGCAGGAGAATGGGTAATTTACCATTGGATACATCACCAAAGAAAAATGACACACTGCCTCCCAGCAATCATCACCTTTGACCCCTCTCCCATGCATGCTGGAATTTTGACTGACTTGATCTTGTATGCGGGTAGCCATAGCTGATGAGAGTTCTTGAATGCAATGGCCACCCCATGTCCAGAAGACAGCATTTCACAGCACTTCTCATCCTCCAGCTCTGATAGTCTTTCTACCCCCTCTTCCACGATGTTCTTTGAATCTTGATGGGAGGGTTGATATAAAGCCTTGAATGGGCTGAGTACTCACAGACTCTTATTCTCTTATAACTTTGACCAGTTATGAGTGTCTGCATTGACTTCTGCCCACTACAAAAAGAAGATTCTCTGATCAATGTTAAGAGTAGCACATGTCTATGGGCCTAAACATAAATATTTATAATGCAGTTTGACAATGTGTCTATACAGCAAACACAGCAAAAAACAGTAAATTCCCTCCTATGGCTTAAAATCTCCAGCCATGTTCTTTTGACTAGGTTTAAATTACCACGGGTGAATTCCCTTCTCTAGAGCTGGCCTCAAATCTAATCTGAAAATTGTTGGTTACTCCAATAACCATCATGCTACTATTGCATTAGTGAGTATACCTTGCCTGGCAGGTTGGTATTACAGCATGAAGTGTCCAATGGATAAGTCCATTGATAGTTTTTTTTTTTTTCCTATTCAGCACATTCTGGAACTATGAAAGCTAGTTAGCAAGGAGGAAGTTTCCAGTCAGTTCAGGGTTGCTTTATCTATATCCTGTAACTAAAGTGTCTGGAGAAGTAGGGTTTTTCCACCCAGCTTTGTTGGACAGCTGAGAGCAAGGACAATACTTTGCATTGTTTTAGGAAGCCACCTGATGACAGCCATTCTGATGGGGGTGAAATTGAATATTAAAATAGTTTTACTCTGTAATTCCCTGGTGGCTAAGAACACTTTGTTATTCTAATACCAAAGAATCTTTGATAGTTCCAAAAATTAAAAGTGGAAGATTTGTTTTTCAATGAAAGCTGCTTCATATAATATGACATATATATCATATATTTTATATACTGAAGTTATTTTAATGGTCTGTCATATAACAGATTGATTTGGTGCTACCAAGAAATTAAGGTACAAATCATTGACTAGAAAAGAAGTCATCACCAAAACAAGACACAAAGGAACTACATTTTATTTCAGGAAAAAAATCCAAATATTTTATATCATGTTAAAGAATAAACTTCATTTCTTTTAGTATTCATAGATGATTATTCCCTTAAGCAGGGACTACTTAGAATCTTTTTTTCAAATACTTTTGATTATTTGGGTATTTCATTCATTATCTTCAATCCAATGTAGACACATTCCCCTCTCCCTGCGCCCTGCCCCACCTCTGTTCATGCCTTCTGCCATACATGTCCTGCATCTTTCTCACAGTTTTTCCAGTGTTTTTCACTGAAGAGGCTTGTTGTTTGGGCAGAGTTTAACTGTATCAGTCAGTTCTTTGACCCAGTATTTATGTTGTTGTTGCTCCCTCCCCTCTGTATTGCTCCAACATATGCCTATATATCCATCACATAGCTATCAAAATTATGACCTTCAAGAATAAAATGTATGTTAATTCCAAAATGTGCTTAGGGAATTCACATTTTTCCCCTTTAATTTTATATTACTCTAAAATATGAATACATACCTTCCACCCATATACAGTAATTACCTAGTCTGAGAATAAGTGGTAGAGCCCATTAAGAGATTCACATTATAGCAACACAATTGCTTTCAGATAAAAAGAAGTATAATGATAATATTGTTTAGGTTGCCTTTCAACTGGGGATTTGATGTTAGCATCCACAAATGAGGGAAACCATTCGCCATTTGTTTTTCTGGGACTGTGTTATTTCACTGAGCATAAAGGCTTCCAGTTCCATCCATGTACCTGCAAATTTCATGATGTCATCTTTCTTTATCACTGAATAGAACTCCATTGTGTAGATGTACCACATTTTTGTTATCCACTCATCTGTTGAGGGGCATTTGGGTTGGTTTCAGCTCTTCACTTTTGTGAAGAGAGCTGCAATAAACAGATGTGCATATATCTTTGCAGTAAGATGAGTCTTGTGGGATTCATCCAGGAGTGGTATGACTGGGTCAGGTGGCAGGCTCATTTTTGAGTTTTGTTTTTTTTTTTTTTTTTTTTTTGGTCTTGTTCAAGACGGGTCTCCCTCGATGCCCCAAGCTGTCCTGGAATTCATTTCTGTAGACCAGGCTGGCCTTGAACTAACTCACAAGATCCACCTGCCTGCCTCATTTTGAGTCTTTTAAGGGTTCTCCACACTGTTTTCCATTATGGTTGTACAAGTTTACACTCCACCACAGTGGATGAGTGTTCCCCTTTCTCCACAACCTCTCCAGCATGTTTCTTTTGTTTTCTTGATCTTAGGCAGTCTTATTGGAATGAGATGATACCTTAAAGTGGTTTTAATTTGCATTTCCTTAATTATTAATGCTGTTGAACACTTTTTAAGATGTTTCTCAGCCATCTCTGTTTCCCCGCTAGTCAAGTCTCTGTTCAGCTCTTTATCTCTTGAGTGGGTCATTTGTTTTCTTGCTCCTTTTTTTTGAGTAGTCTATATATTCTAGATGTTAATACTCTGTCACTGATGTATCATGGGCGAAGATTTCCTCCCACTCTGTGGGTTTTCACTTCCTTGATTGTTTTTGTTTACAGAAGATTTTGAATTTTATGAGATCCCATTTGTCAACTGTTGACCTTATTTCCTGCTCCACTGCTGTTTGATTTAGAAAGTCTTTTCCTATGCCTATGTCTTGTAGGTCACTGCCGATTTTGTCTTCTTTCACCTTCAGGGTTTCAGATTTCAGGTTGAGATCTTTGATCCACTTGGAGTTGATTTTTGTACAGGGTGAGAGGTAGAGGTTTAATTTTGTTCTACAAATTGTGATGCAGTTTTCCCAGCACCATTTGTTGAAGATGCTATCCTTCCTCCATTGAGCTTTCTTTGCCCCTTTGTCAAATATGAGGTGGCTGAAATTGTATGAGCTCAAGTTTGGATTTTCAATTTTGTTCCATTGATCTATTTTTGTGCCAGTACCAGGCTGTCTTTATGACTATAGCCCTGTAATATAGTTTTGAGTCCGGTAAAGTGAACCCCCTGTACTGCACTTTTCACTCAGGGTTGCTTTAGCTATTCAGGGTCTTTTGTTTTTCCATATGAATTTAAGGATATTTTTCCAAGTCTGTGAAGAAACTCATGAGTATTTTGATTGATATTGCATTCAATCTGTATATCAATTTGGATAAAATGGACATTTTTACTACACTAATTTTTCCAATCCATGAGCATGGGATATCTTTCCATCTTTTTATGTCATCTTTAATCTCCTTCTTCAGGGGCTTAAAATTTTTGTTATAGAGATCTTTGGTTAGGCTTGTTCCCACATATTTTATTTTATTTGAGGCTATTGTAAGTGGAAAGGTTTTTTTTTTTTTTTTTTTTTTCCCCCCACCTGCTTCTGCCTTCCCAGTGCTAGGATTAAAGGCGTTTGCCACCACACCTGGTAGGAAGGTCTTCTTATATTCCTTCTCCAATTGTTTATTGTTGGTGTAAATAAAGGCTATTGGTTTTTCTAGGCTAATTTTGTATCCTGCCACTTTACTGAAACTCTTAGTCATTTCTAGGAGTTTTCTGGTTTACCTAAGCATCCCTTAGGTAAACTATCATATCATCTGCAAAAGGGATAGTTTGACTTCCTCTTTTCCTATTAGTACTCCTTTAATTTCCTTCTCTTGTCTTATTACCCTAGCAAGTGTTTCAAGCACTATGTTGAAGAGGAGTGGTGATAAGGCGCAGCCTTGCTGGGTTCCCACCTTTAAGGGGAATGATTCCAAATTTTCTTCATTTAGGATGATGATGGCAGTGGGTTTGCTATATATGGCTTTGGTCATGTTGAGGAATGTTCCCTTCAGTCCAATTCTGTCTAGGAATTTAAACAAGAAGTGATGCTAGATCTTGTCAAAGGTTTTTTCTGAATCAATTGAGATGATGATATGGTTTTTGTCTTTCAGTCCATTTATGTGTTTTATATTTATTGATTAACATATGTTGAACCATCCCTCCATCTCTGGTATGAATCCAACTTGATAATGATGGATGATCTTTTTGATGTGGGTCTGTATGTGATTTGCAAGTATTTTTGCATCTGTGCTCATTAATGAGATAGTCCTATAGTTTTCTTTTTTTATTATATCTTTGCCTAGTTTTGGTATTACAGTGATGCTTCATAGAAGAAATTCGGGATATTCCCCTCTGTATAGTTTCTGAACAGTTTTAGTTGTAATGGTTTTAAGACCTCTTTAAATGTTTTATAGAATTCTGCTGTGAAATCATCTGGGCCCGGGCTTTTTTTATTACATCTTCAATTTCCTCAAATATTATGGGTCTGTTTAAGCTGTCAATCTCTTTTTCGTTAAGCTTTGTTGGTTCCCAGGATTTCAGATATTTATCCGTTTCTCTTGGGTTTTCAAATTTAGTGGCGCATAGGTTTTTGAAGTATTCCCATATGATTGTCTGGATCTTTTCTTTGTCTGTTGTGATGTTTCCCCTTTCATCATGAATACTATTGGTTTGGATTTGTTTGCTCTTTTTTTTTTTGGTTAAGTGGGCTAGAGGTCTATTTTGTTTATCTTTTCAAAGAACCAGCTTTTGGATTCATTGATTCTTTGTATTGTTTTGTTTCTATTTCACTGATTTCTGCTATTATTTTTGTTATTTCTGTCTGTTGTGTTTAGGGGTGAAGTGTTGGATTGTTTATTTGTTTCCTTTCTGTTTTTTTGATGTGGGCACTTAGGGCCATGAATTTCCCTCTTAGGACTGCTTTTGTTGGGTTGTATTGTCTTTTTCATTCAGTTCTATGAATACTTTCATTTCATTCTTTATTTCTTCCCTGACCCATTCATTATTCAGGATTGTGTTGTTTAGTTTCCATGTGTTCTTGTAGCTAGTTGAGCTTATTCTGCTGTTCATACTGAGCTTTATTGCACTGTGGTCTGATAGAATGCATGAAATAATTTCAATCCCTTTGTATTTGTTGAGATTTCTTTTGTGTCCAAGTATGTGGTTGATTTTGGAGAATGTCCCATGAGGTGCTGAGTAGAAAGTACATTCTCTGATATTTGGGTGGAATATTCTGTAGATATCTGTGAGGTTTACTTGGTGTATTGTATTGTTCAGTTCTGATGTTTGTCTAGTTTTTGTCCTGTTGATCTATCCAAGGGGCTCAGTGGGGGTACTGAAGTTCCCCACTATTAGTGTGTTGGGATTAATCTGTGCCTTGAGGTGCTGCAGACTAGTGTTTATAAAGTTAGGTGGACTAGAGATTGGTGTCTAAACATTTAAGATTGTGAAGTCTTCATGGTTAATTGTTCCTTTGGCAAAGATGCAATGGCCCTCTTTGTCTGTTCTGATTAATTTTACTATGAAGTGTATTTTGTCTGATATTAGAATAGCAACTCCTGCTTGCTTCTTGGTACCATTTGCTTGCAATATTTTTTTCCATCCTTTCACTCTTAGGTGGTGTTTGTCCTTGAGGGTGAGATTGATTTCTTGTAGATAGGATGTAGATGGGTTTTGTTTCCTAATCTATTCTCCCAGCCTGTGTCTTTTGATTGAGGAGTTTAGACCATTAATACTTAAGGTTATTACTGAGAGGTGTGTGTTGTTTCCTTTCACCTTATTTTTTGGTTGCATTTTTGGTCTAGGTTTGTTTTTACTCTGTTATATTTTTGATAATTTCTTTCTTTAGTTGCTTAGGGATAGTTGTTCCTTTCCTCTGTTCTTTGGATTACTTCGAGTATTTTCTGAAGTGTTGGTTTTTTACACATGTGTTCTTTTATTTTGTTTATGTCATGAAAGATTTTTCTTTCTCCTTCAACTATTATTGACATTTTTGCTGGGTATAGTAGTCTGGGTTGGTATCTAAAGTCATTTAGCACTCAGAATACTCTGGTTCACGATCTTCTGACTTTCATAGTTTGCACTGAGAAGTCAGCTATGATTCTGATGGGTTTCCCCTTATATGCAACTTGCTATTTTTCTCTTGTGGCTTTCAGTATTTTGTCTTTGTTTTAAGCATCTAGTGTTTTAACTATTATATGGCACGGGGAAATTTTTTTTTCTGGTCTTGTCTATTTGGTGTTCTATGTGCTTCTTGGATTTGTGTGGATTTTTTTTCACGTTGGGGAAATTTTCTTCTATTATCCTTTTGAAGATCTGATCAATACCATTGACTTGGGATTCTTCTCCTTCCTCTAACCTTATGATGCAGAGGTTTGGTCTTTTCATAGTGTCCCACATTTCCTTATTGTTCCACTCTTATGTTTTTTTTTTAATTTTTCATAATCTTTACTTGAACATTCTAGTTGCTCCATGTTATCCTGCAGATCTGATATTCTTTTTTCTGCTTCATCCATTCTGCTTCATAGGCTTTTCTCCATTCTTTCCTGTTGATTGGAGGAATGTTCAATTTCCTTTTTCATTACATCTTTAGTATTTCCACTTCCTTTGGAGCCTGTGTTCTCTTCTTGTAGCTCCTTGCTTCACTGGTCAGTTTCTTTATTCTTTTTGGCCTGAGATTTTTTTCAGTGTTTCCACTTCATTCTGGAGTTTGTCATTTTTAGTTTTTTCCAACATGTGTCATTATCTCCCTCTATGTCCTTCCTGAGTTTTTCATTCTCTCCCCTTAGTTCGCTGATTTGTTCATTATATTCTTTGATTTCTTTGAATATGTCTACAATTGTTCTAACATCTGCATCTTGGTTTCCTTCCAGGGAGAGCTCATTGTAGGAATCTTATGTAGGGTTGGTAGAGTTCAGTGTGGATTTATTATGACCTTTTCCTGTGTTGATTTTTCTTTGTGTCTTTGGCATGTGGATTATTTGTTTTGCTGTTGTTTATTTGTTTCTTTGTTGGGATTCTGGTGCCTCAACATTAGCCATGCAGACTAGAATTACTAACACTGCACCTGCTAGATCCTCTGCAACACAGCTCCATCAGCTTGCATGGGGGGAGAGCGCTGCTACCCTGTTGACCTGCTGGCCATGTGTCTAAGTCCACTCACACTGTGCTGGAACCCCCAAGGTGGGAGGTTTCCTGGTGCTAGCAAGCCTTCGTGGGTGTGTGTGGGGGTTACACAAAGCCCTAAGGCAGGTGAACCTCAACTGGTGTATGCTGGTGTTCTGCTGGATGCATCTCTACTTATCTTGGGATTTAATGGTCATGTTCAAAGGAAGCCCAAACAACTCTACATTGAGCCATATGTGGGCTCCCAGCCTGTCCTTGCCTGACAGCTGGTGCCATTTATCATACCAGGTAGGTTACTTATTTTTCTAGTTGCTCTGAGAAATACCTGACATTTTAAGGAAGAAAAGCTTTATTTTGGCTCATAGTTTAAGAAGGCAGAAAGGTAGCGTGGCAAGAGTGTAGGGTAATTGGCCACACTGCATCCACAGGCAGGGAACATAAAGAGGTCAGGAAGTGGGGCTGGGCTGTAAAACCTTGAGACACCATTCTTTTCTTCAGTGACCCATTTCCTCCAACATAGTCCTTCTACTAAAGGTTCCATATCTCCAAAACACTGCCACTAGCTGGAGACCAAGTGTTCAAAGATATGAGCCTATGGAGAACATTTCCTATTCCAACCACATTTAGCCCTTGGCCTCAACAGACTCATCAATCAATATGCATTCATTTCAACGTTATAAGTCTCTTATCTATAGTTTTAAATTATCTCCACTCTTTTGTAAAATTCAAATTCTCTTCTGAAACTTAAGGCAATGTGCTGATATGAGTCCCTGTAAGGTAATGAATTAATTTATGTACTTCTAATATACAATGGGACAGAGTAGACATTTCCATTACAAAAGGGAGGAATGGGAGCATAGCAAGAAGAAATCATCCTAAGCAAGACCAAAACTCATCAGGAAAAGTATCAAATCTGGCAGCTCCATGTCTGGCATCTGGGGTTCAGGTTGGAATTATCTAAGCTCCCACAGCTTTGAACACCTCTACCTCTCCAGCCTTGTAGCCGATAGCACATACAGCCTCTCTCTTGGGCTGGTTCCACTCTATGCCTGACATTTTCCTAGGTGACCATCTCTTAGTCAGTCCTGGAATCTAGTAAGTCCTGGGTTCTTGATTGCAACTAAGGCTTCAGCTTCCCACATTTACCTGATAATCTCTCAAGTTCAGGTGATCTAACTCTGCCTCACATTGCTTGGTCTCAGCAACTTTTCTGGAACTTTGATGCAAAACTCCATGACTCCTCACTCTTGCATCTGTCACACCTGTGGTATCCTGTGGTGGATGCTGCCAAGTTCTGCCACCCACTTGAGATGTAGCCTGGCACTCTTGGACCACAGATTCACCTGCCTTTGTGTGCCTTGGAAGATGAATCAGAGAAAACACTTCCTAGATGCTTGTTTTCCAGCAGGAAACCTTTCCACAGCATTCTCAGTTCAGGTTCACTCCTTTCAAGTCAATTAGCATTGTCACAAATTGGAGCCTTTGATAGATGGAGTCTTGATCTTAGGCCATCTCTCCTATTGCCCCAAAGAGCACCAAGGTTTCTCTCTAATGGTGCTAGGTGCTAACGAATCTCTTTAAGGATTATAGTTGCTTTGTTTTTTAATATTTTATTTACTATCTAAAGCTTTTTACTTTGTTTGTATGAGTGTATGGCCTGCATGTGTGTAAGAATGTCCGTGTGGTGCAATGCCCACAGAGGTCAGAAGAAGGGATCAGATCCTCTGGAACTGGAGTTACACACAGCTGCCATGTGGGTGCTGGGAGTTGAACCCCAGTCCTCTGCAAGAGCAGCCAGTGTTCTTAAGCACTGAGCCATCTCTGCAGCCCCTATAGTTGTTTTATTTATTTTTATTTTTGTATGTGTATGAATGTACTGTCTGCATGTAGGTTTGTGCACCCGTGTCGTGCAATGCTGCAGAGGTCAGAAGAGGGTGTCAGATTCCCCTGGAACTGGAGTTCTCCTGGAATTGGAGTTACAGACGGTTCTCGGCCACCATGTGGGTGCTGGGGATCGAACCCGGGTCCTCTGCAAGAGCAGATGGTGCTCTTAACCACTAGGCTATCTCTCCAGCCCCTATAGTTGTTTTCTTAACACCCACCTTGCCTGCCACTTGCTTATACTCCTTATCTCACTGAACTGCATATTTTCAAATCTTCTCTCTCGTTGCCTTTCTCTCTAGAGACCCAAAAGAATAGCAGGCAGTAACTGTGGTACAGCCAGCATGCTATCCTGTCTTGGAATCCTCTTTCCTACACAAATAAGTCTATTACCTTTGAATTCAGTCTCACTCAAGTTCTTAGGACAGGAGTGGAAGCAACCAGATTCTTTGCCAGACAGAGACATGAATGGCCTGTAGCACGGTTCCCAGAAGAATTTCTATTTTCTTCTGAAACCTCATTAGCCATGTCTCTACTATCTTTTAGCAACTTTCCTACCTTTCTCCTACAAATCAGTTCCAAAGGTCTACAAACCACACAGTCAGGTATATCACAGTAATCATTCCAATCTTGGCACCAATTTTCTGTATTAGTTAATTTTCTTGAATTGTTTTTTTTTTTTTTTTAAAAACTGTCAAGAAGCCTTTGGCCTAGGGTTCGTGGGGATACAGTCCATTATGGGAGTAAAGGAATCATGGGGGGAGTGTGATGTCATTGGGGGTATCATGTCTGCACTCTCAGGAGCAGAAGGAAGACAGGAAGTAGGACTAGGTTTTAAAAGTTCAAGTTTACCCCTACCTCAGTGACCCACCTCATCCAGTAAGGCTCCACTCCCTACAGGTTCCACAGCCTCTGAAAACAGAGCCTACGGGAGAACATTTCAAACTGAAATGACAGCAGTGAGTGTCCAGATGATTGCAGCCCTTCCACTAAGCCACTTGCAGATATCCCTGCATCTTAGCTGAGACCCTACATGTCATGGAGAAGATGCACCCTATACATGTTACATGCACAGAGTCTGTGAGGATAAGAGAAGAATAAGAAAATGATCACTTTTCTATGACAAGTATGGGGTGATCTGATTTTTGGAAATAATGACGTGATGAGTGTTTACTCTGTAGAGGACCATGGTAGGTGTGGGGAGATTTGAGCAATGAGTAAGTTTTAGGTGGCCTTCACAAGTCATCTTCTCCTCTAGGACTGTTTTTGTCCCTACTCTCTAATTAAATATTTGATTTTTAAAAATGGTTTCCACAGTCTCAATGTGGTAAATATAAAATGGATAGCACCTTGGGATTCTGGTAATAAATGTAATCTTTTCTTTGGGTTAGCTTCTTTCATTTTGAGAATTATAATTCTCATTTGTTATATAATTATAATTCTCCTACCAAACCTCTTTTTCACTGAGAACTTGCTCAGTGGATGGATGATACATAGATAACTGCTTGACCAATGTTGAATGAATGCCAAGCATAAAATTTATTAGATACATAGTGATTGAGTGTTTTCAGGAGCACCCATGAACAAATTGCCTTTTTAAAAAATTTTTTATTTATTTTTATGTGTATGAATGTACTGTCTGCATGTAGGTTTGTGCACCCATGTCATGAAATGCCACGGAGGTCAGAAGAGGACATCAGATTCCCCTGGAACTGGAGTTAAGGACAGTTCTCAGCCACCATGTGGGTGCTGAGGATCAAACCCGGGTCCTCTGCAAGAGCAGTCGCTGCTCTTAACCGCTAGGACATCTCTCCAGCCCCCACAAATCGCCTTTTAAAAAAATTTATTTATTATTTTGTATGCGTATGAGTGTACTGTCTGCATGTAGATTGGTGTACCCATGTTGTGCAATGCCTCGGAGGTCAGAACAGGGTGTCGGGATTCCCCTGGAACTGGAGTTAAAGACGGTTCTTAGCCACCATGTGGGTACTGGGAATTGAACCCCAGCCCTCTGCAAAAGCAGTCGGCGCTCTTAACTGCTGAGCCATGTCTCCAGCCCCACAAATCACCTTTTATACCCCACTGAAAATAAAGAGAAACTAATTGAATTGTGGGGGTGAAAGTGAAAAATTTAAAGCTGCAAAACCCTTTAAAAATTAAAATGTGAATTTTCCCCAGATTGAGACTTGATATAACTTTTGAGACTGTGGCAGGTGTTTATGAAAGGACAGTTATGTTGATTTTCAAGGGTTCATGCTTTGGAGACAGGGGAGAGGGCTCAGTGGGTAAAGTGTAGCTGCTTAAGTATGAGGACCTAAGTTTATATCTCTGGTACCCACAGAAAAGTGGGGTGCAATCCCAGCATGGGGAGGGGGTTGTAGATCCCCAGGGCTGCCCAGAGAGCTAGTCTAGCTAAGGCAGGAGCTCTAGGTCCAGTGAAGATCTTTTCTCAAAAACTAAGGTAGAGAATGATAGAGGAGGACATCTGAGAGTGACTTCTGGACTCCATTTATACATGGACACTTGTGGGCAAGCACACACACACACATATGAACATGCACATAATTTTTTTCAAAAGGTTTCATCCTTTGGAGTAATATTACACACACATCTCTATCTCTATCATCTCTATCTCTATTCTATCTATCTAGCTATCTATCTATCTATCTATCTATCTATCTATCTATCTTCATCATCATCATCATCTATCACCTATCTATGTATCTATGTATCTATAGATATTGTAGATTCTCAAAATCACTTATAAGAAACCAAGTCCCTGATGCATATTGGAGAAAACTGTTCTAGTAAATCTCTTCATTTAAGATCATACCCTAAAGTCTTCAGGCAGCTAAGGTGATCCCTTAATCTCTTCTATGTGGGCTTTCCATGCTTCTATATTACACCGTTTCTTCACTGCACGAATAAAATAATTTGGATTTTATTTCCATTTTTTTAGAAAATATTTTATTTTATTTTGGTCTTTTTGAGACAGGGTCTCCCTGTAGCCCCAGCTGTCCTGGAACTCACTCTGTAGACCAGGCTGGCCTTGAACTCACAAAGATCCACCTGCCCCTGCCTCCCAAGGGCTAGGATTAATGGTGAGTGCTACCACACCTGGCTTAGACAATATTTTATAAGACAATAAGGTCATTCTTATGGTTATTTCTACCTATTCTATTTACTTGGAGAACAGGCATCTCTTGAGAAAAAATAACCTCATTAAAGAGAATGGGCTGGAGTTGCATTGATTTCCTGAGACCTTTTTTTTTTTTTTTTGGTCTTTTTGAGACAGGTTCTCCCTGTAGTGCTGCCTTCGACCCCCCTCCCCGCCCCCTGCGCCCCAAGCTGTCCTGGAACTCACTGTGTAGACCTGGCTGGCCTTAAACTCCCAGAGATCTGCCTGCCTCTGCCTCCCAAGTGCTGGGATTAAAGGCATGTGCCACCACATCCCACAGACATTGTTTTTAATATAGCTTTATTTGCTTCTGTGAATTATGATATCGATCCTAACAAAAAGAGCACACAAACCAGTCATTAGACAGGAGCATTAGCCTCGTACAAAGCAGAGAAATTGAAATTCTGCTCTACAAGTTTCACCATAATGCCTGTACAAGGGTAGCAGAGAAGAAGTTGAGACAGGTTCAACCATCAATGACCCACATAAATGACAGCTCTGAGTGTCCATACCACCTGGACCCCGGACAACAAAAATCCATTGTTGGACTCAAATGTAATTGGGACATTGCTTTTTATTTTCTATGATGAAAAGAGCTAGGAAATAAATTATTACATTTCACAGAAGCAGAGACAACTTGCAGGGAGCAAAAAGGCATTCAGTAAATAGGTACTTTTTGAATTAACCAACTTAGTGCAAGAGAAAAAGGCATACCTGAGAACTAAACACACATCTTACAAAAAATTAACACAACATTTGTGCTTAAAAGTACAAATGTAACTGATCAATTCTTTACTGGCAGAAGACAAAGCTCTCTATTCTGGTCTGAAGTCATATCAGAGTCCAAATACTCTGTGCAATGCTACTTTGCTTAGAATCCAACATCTTTAAGACTGTTCTGAGAGAAACTTATTTTACCTCAAAAGTTAAGGATCCAGGGAATTGTACTCACCATCTCATATCTACACACCCCATTTTTATTACAGCTTTCCAGGAACAAATTGTGACATAAATGCCAAATAACTACTTCACCTATTTCATTTGGCCTTCAAAATGATCCAAGGACAGGTATCATGCATTTATAATTTCTGAGCATCAAAGACATAAAATCCTAAACTGACTCAGGTAGGGTCAGAAAGCTGGTGAAGTAGAGCTGACTTCTTTAAATTCAAAACCACTGAGATAACAAATTACACTGGCAAGAATGATGATCAGAGATCCAAAGTATAATTTCTATGTCAGTGCCACTAAAATGTAAAAAATTCAACCCAAATTTTATATTGGTCTATAAAATATATGAACAAATTAAGTATTTAGGAAGGAATTGACTTTGTTATTCTCACCTGTCCTAAATTGATTCTGCTGCCTTCCGAACTATTAGTATTTCTGGACACTGTAAAGAAAATTCTAACAGATATTCCAGCCATACCTTATCTCAAGCACATTTCATTCAAAGGCTGGAGACTTTCTTTCTTTCTTTCAAAAGGCAAGGCTCAATTTTCTAGAAAACTCTGTACTAAAAATATATGGTAACCCAAAAATACATTGTCAGGACAATATCTGTATAGTGTTCTTATATATAACCACTAATAAAGATCAGCCAAATCCAAGGACTTCATTCTGCCTACATTAGGAAACAATGTCAAAGTGGAAATGACTGCAAGTGAAGAATGAACACGGAAGCCATTTTCTTTGAGGGGATCATGAAGGGAGTGAATTGGAAGAAGAGTGGGACTCGAGCCCTGGGCAGTTACTGAAATTTCATTACTTCAACAAACTGGAACAAATCTCTACCGAAAGGATTCATTCGGCAAAGTGACTTCTTTTCAACCTATCTTTCCTTCATTAAACAGATGTTGCTATTCTAGAATCTATAATTACATCTTTTTAAACTAGAAATCTTTAACTGTTTAATTTATTGCTGTTTATCATAACCAATAAATGAACTGGTTTGTGGAATCCATCCAGTAATGTATGAGAGTGAAACCCACTGTTCAAGAAGATACCGTCGTCATGGCTGAATGTATTTGATGCTCAGTGTAGAACACAAGAAAAGTTCTCGCATGTCACATGGTATTTGCTGGAGTCATGTGTGTTCATCTCCCAGAAATCAAGAGAACCCATTTGACATTTCACTAAATATTAAATTGCAAAAATTACCTTACAGGGGGTCATCCATCCAAGAAAGAACCCTTTTGATGAGTGACTCCCAGAATCAGCTCAGTCCTCCCATGAGATGATTTCAGGGATGTTACTTCCAGGGCTGCTTATGACCTCTGTCTCTCCTGCTGCTAGATGAACTAACATGATAACTGCTTTCATGGGGGCTGGTGGTGGTGACAGACGTACTGCTTGCTGCTAAGGGAGAGGCGAGACTATCCCAAAACATAGGAGGACGGTACTGGGGACCAACTGGAATAGGTTGTTGTCCAAGGATCCATCCCAGAGGTGCTGTCTGGCAAATCTGATGACGTGCTTGATGCTGGTTCGTACCTGATGGAATGAATGGAACCGAGTAGTTTGTTCATTAAGGAAGGCTTCGGAATAGCAGTGGAATCCACCCAAGTCAAGTTGGGCACTCTTACAGAGGATGGCTGGTACATGAGGACCCCTTTTGTTGGACTGCTTTGTGATTCTGAGGGAAAGATGCACTTCCTGCTGGCAGGAGGGTCTCCTCTTCATCGGAAGACCTATCTAGTGTCAGATCAATAACATCTACATTCTTCTTGCTTGCTTCACGGGCTACAGTCACTGAACCAGGCTTACTGAAGATACTTGAACTAACCATTTCCGTACAGGGCTGGCTGAGTACTTTCCTAGCGTCCTTCTTAAGTTTCATTGGACGCCAAGTTCCGTCTTCTTGGAATAGGATCTCATCCACATCAGAATAGTTATTGAGAACTTTCATGAAAAGCCCATCTAATACCAGACTTTCATAGGCAGCTTTTTGGTCACAAATGGGACAAGTCCAGGTGGGCTTCTTCTCATTCATTTGAAGATAAACGGCAGCATCAAAACACTGCAGATGTGCACAAGTCACTGCCCGGCAGGGCATGGTCAACCTCATTTTTCCTAAAGGGCACATCAAGGATACCTGAAGACTAGTTGTAGTAATTTCACCATCAAGATCTGCTGTGAGCTTTTCTTTAACTAGTGCTCTGGAATGATTCAGAGTTCTAAGACCTTTCATTTTTAATCTCTGCAATAATATGGCCGATGTGAGCTGTCGCACAAGATAGGCAGACATGGAATAATTCTTTCCCATTTCAGATGCCCAAGAGATAGAAATCTGATTGGGCACAGTTGAAGACAGTCGAACTAGTGATGTGATATTCAAGGGGCGCCCAGGGCACTTCTGCTCCATCCCATTTTTAGGCGGTGGTGCACAGACAGGCAAAGGAAAGAGTTTCCCATTGACTTTGATGCCTAGGCTGTTGGGATAGTTATCGTCTTGAGGGCAACTTGTCTCTGCCAGGCAGAGCCGCAGCTGAACTTGGACTGCATAATCTTCCCTACCACCTGGCAAAAAGTCTCTTGATACGCATATGTCTCTAACTTGATGAGCTGTCAAAGCAAAACTAAAACACTTCTCTTGAAACCGCTGAATACTGCTTTGAACTAAAGTGGTGGGCTTGATGAGAACATCAAGGATATCATAAAAGGTCAGGTTTTTTAACTGTACATCAGGATGGACCGGAGGACTTGGGGGAGATGGTTGCTGCATGTTGGAATGTGGGCTTAGTATCTGCAAGCAGCACAGAAGCAGGAGGAGATGACGGTGGGTGAGGAGTGATTGAAGAGGAAGTCAAGGAAGGGATTCCAGTCAGGTTCTACAGGAGATGAATTGTACCCTTGTCAGATTTTAATCTGAAGCGCAGGGCTGCAGCCACTCTTGAATTGATGCAGCTCCCTCATCGAGAGGTCATGCTTGCTCACCCCCAGCAAAACCTAGTATGACTTGTCATTGAGAAACGGTAAAACTAGAAACTATCTTCAGAATGGCTAAAATGAAAAAAAGTGTTCTTACCAAACGGAGGCAAGGAAGCAAAGAACGTGGATCAGTGGACACACTGTTGGTAGGGTTGTAAAATGGTAGAGCAACTCCTCAAGTCGGTGAAATCCGCCATTTTATCTCAGTCCTGGATGCCTCGGATGCCTCTGCCACCACCGACCTGGGGGCCGGCAAGGACAGTGCCCCCAATGAAGGCGCCCTCTCCACAGCCACAGACGCCTTCTACACTGGGCACCGCTGCAGAGGTCGAGGTGCCCGTGGCCACTGCTGCAGAGGTCTACACTAGGCGGTGCTGCAGACGTCGTGGGCGCCGCTGCAGATGTTGGGGGCGCAGTGGCCAAAGCTGCAGACGTCGGTCAGACGTTGGTCTGCGCCGCCCCTGACGTCTGCACCAGGCGTCACTGCAGACGTCAGCGCCACTGGCCAACCAGGATGCCGCTCAGGATGTCCAGGCCGCCACTGCAGCCACCAACGCGGTCCCGATTACATTTATTTGTACAAGAGAAGTGCTTCAGGCTTGCAGTGTCCTTCATTCCTTCAAGACAAGTCCAAATATTGGACGTTTATAGAAACGAGTCAATTCGTAGCCTGCTGATGAGTGCCTACAGTGGTGTTTCCAGGCAGTTCTACACCTGAATATTTTGGGGTTTGCTTGTAGAGAAGTGAGACACAGCCATGAAAGAGGTAACTAGCTAGTGTTTAGGAATTGACTCCAAGACGGAGAAGAAGTTCAAATGTGATGCCCAGGACGTTCCATCTTCTAGGTTACTGCTTCTCCAGCTGCCTTCTATGAAAGGCCTTTATTTATTTTTATTTTTTTTTGGGGGGGGGTTCTTTTCAAGACAGGGTCTCCCTGTACCCCCAGCTGTCCTGGAACTCACTCTGTAGACCAGGCTGGCCTTAAACTCACAAAGATCCACCTGCCTCTGCCTCCAGAGTGCTAGGATTAAAGGCGTGCGTCACCTCGTCCAGCCTTGAAAGGACTTTTTTTAATTAAAAAAAAAAAGACATTTCTGAGGAGCTGGAAGATGATTTAGTGGTTAATCATGCTTGTTGCTCTTCCAGAGGAGCAGTCTGGTGCCCAACACTCTTGCTGAGTGGCCCACAACCTCCTGGAACTCCAACCTCAGGTCATCCAGTATGTTTCTATGGGCACCCACATGCACATGTGCGCATACACATAGACACATATGTACATATCATTAAAAAATGATAAAATACATTTTAGTTCACCGTAAGCCTGCATGTGATTCTGTTTGCATAAGACTATTTGAAGCTCATACTATGTGACTCTTATCTCATAAGTGCTATTTATTTATTTATGCAATTTTATGTATAGGAGTGTTTTGCCTGAATGTTTGTGGCTACATCCATGTGTGTAATGCTCCCAGAAGTCAGAAGAAGGCGAAGGGTGTCCCGGAACTGGAGTTGCGGACCATTGTTAGCTGCGTGGGAAGTGACTTTGGCTATTCTGCAAAAGCGTCCAGTGCTCTTAAGCACTGAGCCATCTCTCCAGTCTTTTTTTTTTTTTTTTAATTAATTCAACTGGCTTAGACCAATATCTGTCAAGTAAACTCCACTGATTACATGTATGGATGTTTCATAAAGGTTAACTTGCTGTAAATATCTTAACTACTCTCAGTTGCTCCAATTATTTTATCTTAGACTAGTAACAAATGATTAGTTTGTTTGTAGACCATGGTTTGAAGGAGGCTGATCTAGAGGAGTGTAACACAGAGCATTGGGCAATGCATTGCCAATGGAATTGGCTCTCAGGACACTTGGCTTGTATGTGTACTTATGGAGGGTCATATTCGTATTACACGGAGTAGATGACAACGTTTAAAGTAGTTTATTTTATCCTCCTTACTTTATATGTACATCAGGGCATGTTTCATATTCACATTTCTATCTTTATGTGACTCTATTATTTTAGTATTTTATTTTTTATGTTATGTGTATGAGTGGATTGCCTGCATGTATGTAAGTGCACCCATGTTGTGCAATGCCTGCAGAGGTCAGAAGTAGGTGTCAGATTTCCCTGGAACTGGAGTTTTGAGTGGTTGTTAGCCACCAGGTGGGTGCTGGGAATGAAACCTGGGTCTTCTCTAAGAGCAGAGAGTGTTCTTAGCTCCTGAGCCAACTCTCTGTATTTCAGTACTTTCTTTCAGACAGCATTTCACTGTGTATATCCGGCTTGCCTGAAATCACTATTTACACCAGGCTGGCTTTGATCTCATATAGATCTGCTTGCCTCATCCTCTTTGAATGCTATGATTACAGGCTGTGCTACATCAGTAATGCTTAAGAATATGTCCCCACTCCCAAGTTTAATTTGTTTCACAAACTGACTAATATCTAGTTGACAATAGCTTCTTTAGGCATGAGAACTTAACAGGTGAGTGCAGATCAGCTGGAGTCCCTTGATGCTGTATCCATAGCTGAGTTTCCTTAGATATTCATTGAAATCTTGTGTAACCAAAACCATGCCTCTGTTTGTTGCATTGGACAATCTTTCTACTTGTGAAACTGTAAGTGGTGAAATATTTGTTAATACCAGTCAGCAGGAACCAGGAACCTATCTCTGGACCTGTGGTGATTTCATTCTGACTATAAGCTAACAAACAAACAAACAAACAAAAATAAACCCAGGCTTCATCTTTCATTGTGTGCAACTAGTGCTGCCCCAACTCGGAAGAAATTGCCTTAAGTCCTTCTTGACTTAAAGTCACATTTAAGAATCGAATGCAAACATATGTGTCTATGCCAAAGTAACCTACCATAACTATTAGTGCTGCTTAAATACCTATATATCTAATTGCTTGTGCTTCATTAGTAGGATCGAAAGGTTACTCCTGAACAAACTGTCAGCCCATGAAAGGAAACAGCTAGAATTGACCAGAATCCAAGTCAACAGCTCCAGAGAGAGAGAGGACAGTTTTACTTCTCATCCACCTGTGCTCCTTTTCTGAGCCTAGGGAACAATCTGCGGAAGAGGGGTCGTGGTAGAATGTAAAGGCTGCGATTGGGGTGAACGGTGAAACTACAGCGATGTAGTCTGGACACTCATTTGATCAACTTGATTGAACAAACAACCTGTCACCCCCCACTGAATGGTGGGACTGTGGGGGTTTGGGCACAACAGTCTGTAGATTGGTTTTGCACGAAGGATGCTTATACTCATGGATTATCACTTATAGCTAAAAAATGAAAAAAAAAAAAAACCCTGAAAGATGCAGGACAGCATCAGTGGGAGGGAAGGGAAAGGGAAATATGCCTGATCTGAATTGGAAAATGATGTACGAAATGCACAAACCATCAATAAAAATTAAATAATAATAATAATAAAAAAAGAATCAAATGCATTCAAGGCTGGAGAGAAGGCTCAGTGTTTAGGAGTACTGACTGCTTTTGCAGAGGACTGGTGTTCAATTCACACTATCTGCCTGCTTTGTGGGAGTTGTTAATCCTGCATAGGAACAGGTTGTGAAGAGGATACACAGGTGAGACTGCTCCAGCATGTCTTGAGGGCACAGGGCAGATGGTGCAAGTCTGATTCATTCTGCACAACAGGCTGTTTATATGTATTGTAACCTTTCAGCCTCCAATCCCAGACCTCACACAACATGTATCGTTCCATCTAGTGGGGCGGGGCCAGGAAAGGACACACAGGAGTGTAAGTCAGCTCCTGGTACTGAGCATGTGTAAGCACACACATGCCCACATCTCCCCCTTTTTGTTTTTTTCTCATAGAAGTGGTAGTCAATTTTTTTTGTCTGACCCAAATGGCCATGATTACTTTGCAAAAGCAGTAAGACTAATCACTGCCCAAGTTAAAAATAATACAAGGAAAACCAACCATTAAATATAAGCAAGAAACAAGCAATATTCATGCAAAGCCAATTAGCAAGCATCTCTGTCCAACTTTATACAGATCAGCAGGGAATGAAGAAATCTGGTTGTACCCTGAAGTCCTCAAGTCCAGTTGGAAAAGTCTGTACACACAAACATGCTGATCAAACAAAAGCCCAGTCCATATTTGCTGTGATCTCATAATTCATCCCCTCTTTAGCCCTTACCTCTTCTGTGATAGTCCCTGGGCCTTGGAGGGGAGAGCAAGGAAAGTCTCTGAGATGACACATTGGACTCCTGGGTCCATTCAAAATTTTGCTTTCAATGGTCTGGTGGCTCAGTCACAAGTCTCCTTTCAACTCTACTGACAAAACACAAATAGTAGGAAGCACAGATACTTAAACCATTACACAAAGATACTTTATGGTCACAAACACAAATGTTTGGATGATAGCTTAGTTTGGGAACCATGGCTTTTTTTGTGCAAAAAATGGCAATAATTTTCTGATGTGGTCCACATAGTTTTTAGCCACTAGAGGGAACCAAGCTTGCCGTATCAGCTGTGTGCCATACTACCTAAAGGAGTGGGCCATAGATACAATTAAAATGTCTCTGGGTGTACACGTACCTGGTTGCCACTACTGCACGCTTTGTTGCTATGTGAGGGTGTAGTATATGAGGTCTGTAGTAAAACTGAAGACCATTTCTTTCCAGTGATCTGCATAACACTCTCTGACACTGTGAAGGTCAGCTGTTCATTTGTAGCACAAAGTCTGAACACACTTCCTCCTTTTTCATAGTCACACCACGTTATTTCTTCAGCATTAGGGTATTACTGTCTGCTTCTTGTGCACCCAAGATTGTAGGCAAATAGTCTTTCCTTTGGGGGTTTCTGAAGCCTCCCTGCCCAAAAGCTCCTGGTCAGAGTAGTGCATACCTGTTACTGAAGCTCTCCTCCACCAATATGCTCTACCTAACCATAAATCCCTCAAGGATTCTATGATTTTACTTGGCTTTGGTAGTTCCTTTAGTGAATTTTACTCTTTATCCTTAAATTTTTTTTAAGGTGTACTGAATATCCCTCTAATAGACCTCGCATTTGTTAGTCAGTTAAGAGAGATACAAAAAATCCACACGCAAGTCCCATAAGGAGTGATTGTCATAATACTTGACTCTCTCTCTCTTCACAGCTGGGAGGAGAGGTGAAAAGTCTCTCGCACCAAAGTTTACTTAAAACCTGGGAATGGTTCTCATATTTGAGCAGCTGTTTGATTTTGAAAAATAGAACCCAGAGAGATGCCAGCAGGAACAGTGAGTTGGGCACACATGTGTGGTACCTGGTCTGTCACTATTGGTGATCAGGGCAGCACACAGAAGGGCCATCAGCAGTGGGCCAATAGCTGGCGCTGTTCCCGGAGGTCTCAAGCTCTCTGCTTATGACAGTTTCTCCTTGATGCTCAGAAGGCCAAACCCTCTACCGAATGGCTCCTGGCTCATCCTTTATAGTCCAAGGATGGAAGCTTCTCATTGGCAGCCAAACTGGTTGTGGCTCTGTTTTTGGAAATACCTGAGAACACCCTCTTCCTAAGGTTAGCAGGGGGACCATCGTCCAGATATTGTATCTTGCTAAAGTACAAATGGCACTTCATTATGCCCTGTTAAAAGACTCCAATGCCCATTGGACATGGAGTCTCAAAACTGACAGAGAATTTATATTAGAGATTGCTCTGCACAATGCATTATAGGAGGAAGGATGTATAGAGCTCCCCCTTCTTTTTTGTAATTGCTCCTTAAAAGTTTTACGCATTCTTTTTTTTTATTTTTTATTTTTGGTCTTTTCGAGACAGGGTCTCCCTGTGACCCCAGCTGTCCTGGAACTCACCTTGTAGACCAGGCTGGCCTTGAACTCACAAAGATCCACCTGCCTCTGCCTCCCAAGTGCTAGGATTAAAGGCGTGTGCCACCACGCCCGGCAAAAGTTTTATGTATTCTTTCAACAATACCTTGGCCCTGGAGATTATAAGGACTACTAGTTATATGAGAGATTTTCCAAGATGTGCAGAAGCACTTAAACTGGACACTGGTATATGTTGGGCAATTATCAGGTTTTTTTTTTTTTTTCTAGTTTTGAGAGTCCAGCTTTTAGCCCCAGCTGGCCTGGAGCTTGAGCTCATTCTGTAGACCAGGCTGGCCTTGAACTCATAGAGATCCACCTGCCTCTGCCTCCTGAGTGCTGGGATTAAAGGTGCACCACCATGCCTGGCATCAGTTTTTAATTGATGTGGGATGCCTATAATCGACATGCAGCAGAGCAGGTGTTGGAAAACTTTTGCTGTAGATTCTCCTGTCATAGGAGTAGCCATTACATAATTGGAATGGGTGTCTACAGTAACATGCAAATACTTGAGACAACCAGAAGGAGAGCAATGAGCATTGGCTTTTAGGCCACAGGGATTAATGCCTAGAGATGGCCCAAAGGCAAAATTAGGACACAGGTGTTGCAGTTTCAGACTAATTATGTACATTGACTCATTGTTAAGGAGGGAAACATCTGATGTAAGCTATTCACTGATTAATAGAATTATGAGTGCAAGGGGGTTGGAGAGATGGCCTAGTGGTTAAGAGTGCCTACTGCTCTTGCAGAGGACCGAGGTTCGATGCCCAGCAACCACATGGTGGCTGAGAACTGTCTTTAACTCCAGTTCCGGGGGAATTGACACCCTCTTCTGACCTCCGTGGCTTTGCCCGACACGGGTGCACAAACCTACATGCAGACAGTACATTCATACACATAAAAAACAACCATTCATAATTTATCCTTATGTAATCCTATGGTGTGTTCTATTATATAGGAAAACTAATATTCATATTCTAGAAAAAAAGAGAGAATGTAAAGTTATACTTCTTTTTATGTGCATGCAAGTTTACTGTTAAAATGTAAATCTCTAAATGTGCTTTGGAATTAACTTATAGTTTATTTTCAGATTTCATAACTTTGATTTATGTGTGGAGTGTATGTATGCATATTTTGGAATAATATAAAATCAAATGGGAACAAAAAGAGAGAAAAACCTATTCAAGGAACTGACCAAAACAGTAAACCTGTATACCAAAAAGATCATAAAAGACTTAGAAAAAGATGCAAGACAGGACTTGTGTATGACATGAGCTCTGACGGGGGGTGGGCAAGAGGGGTGGGCACGGATGGGGGAATGAGTCTAAATTTGATTAAGAAATGTTGTAGGAAATGTGCTCAATAAAAATTAAAAAAATAAAATTTAAGAAATAAAAAAAAGAATTATGAGTGAAAGTGGATAGCTTGTAAAAGAAAAGAACAACAGGAAGGCAGAGTGCAATGATGGCAGTATGTACTCAGCAAAATATCCAGTTGATATTAGACATTTGTAATCCCATTAGCCACCTTCAATATAGATGTCACACACCATGAGAGACAAACAACCACCTTTGTTGAAATTAGTTCATCCCTTAGCTGTTCTTAAATTTATGATTTTTTTACTCTTAGGCTGTTTGATTATATTAACAGGGTTGAGTCTGGAGTGGAGGGGCCAACTCCATCCCATAGTCAACCTTTTAGTGACCTCAAACAGCAGATGATTATACCCCACCAATTTATACAAAACCGAATAAGAACTGATAATACTAAAAGTAAGTATGAAGTAAATAGTTTTTATGAGCTGGATTTATCCACGGTTGTTTGTAGTTGATTCTTTAATACACAGGATCCTGGAAAGTCATAAGGGTTTAAAACACACACACACACACACACACACACACACACACACACACCACACACACACCATGTTAAAGGGAGAATTTGTTAGACTCACCTGTGGGGAGGAAATAACATTACTGCTTAGTACCCAAGGAGAAACACAAAACTGTTACCAATTGTTCATTTAAATTAGACCAAAATTAGCTGTTAGGCTGGAGGTTTGGGACAAAAGCCAAGATGGTGTGGACTGGAAGGTCCCCACACTTCTCTTCCAGGAAGGAGCCTGTACTTACAAAAGAAAGCATGCCAAGAAAGCCTGTGAAAACCACTGGATGAATCCAACACCTAGTTCTGGATTCCAAAGAGACCACCAAACCTAAGACCCATCCCCAGGGCCCTGACTCCGCTTAATTGGCCTGATTCCAATACCTGACAAATATGTCACCATCTCCTGTCTCCAGCCCTATAAAAAATCTTTTCAGTGTTTCCACTTCCTTCCAGAGTTTGTCATTTTCTACCTTTAGTTCTTTCCAATATTTGTCATTATCTCCCTCTAGGTCCTTCCTGAGTTTTCTTTTTTCTTTTTGGTACACATTTAGTTTTATTGTAACAAAGCAACTTGTACACTTTTAACGTTTAAAACTGAGCATCATCTTTCCTTTCCAGTGAAAACAAAAAATTTAAAAATAAACAAAATTACAGTAGAAAATGTAGAGAATGTCAATTCAAATAAAACCCTTCAGGTTCTGCTGATTCTCCCATTGAGTGGCAGGGCTCAGGTCACCATTAGGAGAGAAGTTTATCTTAAAAGTGTCATCTTAAACTGCAAGGATATCCGTTAAACATCACAATTAACATGCCAAGGAGAAGCTATGTTGTCAAAATGCCCACTTAACCCACCCAAATATCTCAAACCCACCTTTTGCTGACCTTCTATACCCATTTTTTTAAACTTTTTTTTTCTTTTTATTAAACAAGAGAGTAGACAGATACATGTTGGTAAATGCTAACTGTCCATATTCACATAGAAACACAGTGTAATCTCTGAGCCCAATATACAGAGAAAGGAGGAAAAAAAGCTAGATTCTATGCACTACTACACAGGGGCCCAGCACCCCCAGCCTCCAGCAGAGCTAAGAAAGCAGGTTTTTCTTCTTTTCCCACAGAGCATGGTGGTGGTGTTGATTCCACCGTTTTTGAGGTAAGAAGGGATCAAAATTAATTTAGTACAGAAGAGTGGAGATTCTTTTCCCATTGTACTCTGCTCAGTTGTTTCCCCCAAGTGTGTTGAGAACCATAGTGTTGAGAAAAGACTTCAAAAACAGGGTGACTGAGCACAAGAGGCGTGGGGGGAGGGGAAGATGCAACTTGCTCCCAGGGACTGGAGAAAATTAAAAAAAAGAAAAAAGAAAAAAGGGGGGGGCGAGAAGGAAGGTTGGAATCCATCAGTGTTTTTTCTATTAGTCATCTTCTTCATCCTCCTTCCTCTCCATCATCATCTTCATCTTCTTCACCTTCATCCTCATCCCCTTCATCAATGTCTTCCAATAATCCTTCTCCTCCTCCTCCTCCTCCTCCTCCTCCTTCTTCTTCTTCTTCTTCTTCTTCTTCTTCTTCTTCTTCTTCTTCTTCTTCTTCTTCTTCTTCTATCATCATCTTCCCCCTCCCCTTCTTCATCATCCACATCAGGAACCAAGTAGTACTGCAAAGGATTTGGCCAAAGGACCTCTCCTAATTCATCTGTGCCTACATCAGAATGGTCAGTACACCAGGTGAAGACGCTCTCCGGTTCTTCAGGCTGCCTCTTCCTGCTGGCCTTATTCTGTGTCTGACTTGTGCGTTTCATCAAATCCTTTCCAGATTTCCATTTGATTTCAGTGGACTTTGAAGATGGATCACCACTCTCATTCAGATGAAATTCTTTGGAGAGAACTTCATTTTCAAAGTAAGGATTTTCATCAAAATAAAAATCTATTCTGTAACCTGATTTTATATCTTCAAATTCTGTCACTTCAACTCTGGTCAAATAATGCAGCGCCTCTTCATCCTCCTCCCCAAGCAGTGCGGACACTTGTAGATGGTTGACAAATGTTGTTACCCAAAAACTTGAGATTTTGGCGATCAATTCTGACCTCTTCTGAAAAAATGGTTGGCGGAGTTTGTTATATTTTTTTCTACTTTCAAAATTTCCTCACTTGCTTGTTCATTAAGTCTGTCTATTTCATTTTGTACTTCGTCAATATGTTCAATTGCTTCTTGCTGTTCTTTCTCTGAGGTCTCGTTGGCCCCGTCGTGGTTGGAGTTGAGCTCCTTCTTGCCGACTTTAGGCCGCCGGCGCCGACGTGGTGCTGCTCTGCGCTCGGGGAGGGGGCGGGGAGCGAGGCAGGGAAGGCGACGGGGGTGGGCAGCCGCTTCCCCCTCAGGCCACACGCAAGGGCGCCGCTGGCTCCGGCCACCTCCTCCCGGCGCCCGCCCGCCGCTCGTCGCCCGCCCCCTCGCTGCTGGCGCGGCCTGACGCCGAGGCAGGGCCTGGCGCGGCGTGCCGGCCCACGGCCCGCTGCTCTTGCTGGCGGTGGGGAGGCGGCGGCGGCGGCTCGGCTGGGCTAGCTGACTCCCGCGTGTGCTCGGGCTCGCTCCGCGTTCTCTCCCTGCACCGCCGCCTCCTCCTCCACTGCCTCCTCCTCATGGCAAGGGGAGCGCTCCCCTTTCTGAGTTTTTTATTCTCTCCCCTTAGTTCTCTGATTTGTTCATTATATTCTTTGAATATGTCTACAACTGTTCTTGGTTCCTTTCCAGGGGAGCTGGTTGTAGGAATCTTCTGTAGTGCTGGTAGAGTTTGGTGTGGATTTATTATGAGCTCTTCCCATGTTTTTCTTTGTGTCTTTGGGATGTGGATTTATTTTATGTTTGTTTATTTGTTTCTTTGTTTGGATTCTGGTACCTCAATGTTGGCTCCACAGACTAATCACTAACACTGTGCCTGGTAGATACTCTGCACCACAGCACTACTAGCTTGTCTTAGTCTGCCCAGGCCCTTGCTTATTGAAATACAAGTCAGGAGGTTTCCCTGTCATGCCAAGCCTCCACAGGTGGGGGGTGGGGGGTGGGGGATAGGGGGTGGGAGACCCCAAGCAGATGCCTACTTAGAATCTTTAAATTTTAAAAATGTACTGAAGACTATTTTTTATATAATTTTATTAATTTTTGTATGTGTATGAATGTATTGTCTGCATGTAGGTTTGTGCACCCGTGTTGTGCAATGCTGTGGAGGTCAGAAGAAGGTGTTGGATTCTCCTGGAACTGGAGTTCTCCTGGAATTGGAGTTACAGACGGTTCTTAGCTGCCATGTGGGTGCTGGGGATAGAACCCAGGTCCTCTGCGAGAGCAGTCAGTGCTCTTAACCACTAGGCCATCTCTCCAGCCCCATGAAGACTATTTTTTAAGTATTTGTGAGCCATTTGCATTTCTTCTTTTGAGATTTTTCTATTTATTTCCATAGTCTATTTTTTTTTTCTCTTTTATTGGATTGTTTGTTTTGTCGATGTTTAGTTCTTTAGTTCTTTGTCTATTCTACATGCTGATAAAGATTTTCCCCCATGATATGGGCTGCCTCTTCACTCAACTGATAGTTTTCTTTGCAGAATAGAAACTCTTTAATTTTATGATGTCAATTGTTGATCTTGTTTCATGAACCACTTGAGTACTGTTTAGAAAATCCTTACTTGAGATCTGAGATCTCCTGAGGCCAGGGGAAGAAGAGCAGAAAGCAGGTAGGGACTGGGTCTCAGCAAGGCTGATTGTTGATCTTTAATCCAGCTGTCTTTGGCTTTGTGGCTGTGGGGGCGGAGTTATCCTCCCAGCTGGTATTAAAGGTGGGTTTGTGTGACTCTTGATATCTGAGATCTCCTGGGAGCCTAGCGGTGATGTGGGCAACAGCCCCCCCCCTGCCAACTGGATGAGGAAGGCATCTGAAAGAGGCAAGCAAGCAAGCCTTCAACACAGTAAGACGCATTTAGGACCACATCTGAACACGGCAAGAAGCCATTGCCAGGATCGTGAAGAAGAGACAACACTGGAAAGGGGCAGGATAATTCCCGCACAAATAGCTTACCAACCTATGGAAGACTCCTGCAGTTGGATCCCTCTGGGATAGGCCCATGACACAGATATCAGAAACACATTGGGAACATATTAAAGAACTACAAGATTATAAAGAACAAATCAAAGAACTAAGAAAAGAGAATGAAGAACTCACAGAAGGACCTAGAGAGAATGACAAGCTCTGGAAGGAAGTAGAAACACTGAAAAGATCCCATACTGAACAAGATAAGGAAACTAACCAGCAAACCAAAGAGCTACAAGAAGAGATTGAGAAGCTCCAAAAAAGTAGTAAATACTAAAGAAATCAGAAGAGGAAATGAAAAAGGAAATCAAACACTCATACCATTCCAGAGGAAAGGAATGGAAAAAAGCATCAGAAACAGAATGAGGAAGCAGAACAAAGAATATCAGACCTGGAAGATAACACACAACAACTAAAAACCTCAAGGAAAGATTATGAAAAATTTAAAATACACAACCAGAGCTTGTGGACACTATGAAAAGATCAAACTCCCGCATCATAGGAATAGGAAGGAGAAAGGAATCCTAAGAGAATGTATTGACAGATCTTCAACAGAATATAGATGAAAACTTCCCAAACTAAAAATGGACAAACCAATACAAATACAAAAAGCACATAGAACTGCCAAACAGACAAGATCAGAAAAGAATTCTCCACGCCACATCATAGTTAAATGCTAGACACCCAAAACAAAGACAAAATCCTTAAAGCCACAAGAGAAAAACAACAAGATGACTATAAGGGAAACCTGATACAGAATTACAACTGGACTTCCAATGCAAACTTGAAAGCAAGAGGAACCTGGAGCAAAGCATTCCCAGTGTTAAGGGAAATAGAGCCAACCCAGTAAACGATACCCAGCAAAAATGTCCAATTTAGATGAAGGAGAGAGAAAAACCTTCCATGACATAAACACTTGAAAATTACATGTCCGGTAAACCCAACCTTCCATGAAGAATACTTGAAGCAATTCAAAGAACAAAAAGGAGCCAACCAACCCCTAGGCACCTAGAAAGAGAATTCAGATAAAAGCATAACTGCAAGAAGTTAGAAACCGAAACCCAAACTGCCAAATGGATAAAAGGCAAAAGGGAAGCACACAAACCTATCAGTCCATACCTTAAATATTAATGAGACTAAATTCCCATCAAAAGACAAAACGGAATTGGGATTAGGAAAAGAATTCATCATATGTGTCTACAGAAGCACATCTGTCCTCAAGGACAGGCACCACTCCTTAAAGTGAAGGATGGAAAAAAATATTCCAAGCAAATGGTACCGAAAAAGAAATCAGTGTGTTGCTGATTTTGTAATATCGGACAAATAGACTTCAAAGTAAAAAGAATCAGAAGAGACAAGAAGCCATTACACTTTTTATCAAAGGAACAATTCACCAAGAAGATGTTCACAATTATGACATATGTATGCCCCAAACTCTGAGTGCACAAAACTTTATAAACACAATGTCTCCAGTGACACAAGTCTACTAACTCACAGTACTAAACCCAGTACACTCATAGTAGGAGATTTCAATACCCAGTGAGTCCTTTGGATATGGTCAACAGGACAAAGATAAAACAGAGAGACATCTGAAACTGAACGATATGATACACCATGACCTCATAACCTCTACTGAATATTCCATCCTAATACAGAGAAACACTTTCTACTCAGCCCCCATGGACTTTCTCCAAATCGACCACATACGGGACACAGAAGAAAACCTCTATAAATAAAAAAGATTTAAATAATTTCATGCATTCTATCAGACCAAAGTGCATAAAGCTCAACATCAACACCAGGACAAGCCCTCCTGCCTACAAGAAACATGGAGACTTCAACAACACACTCTTGAATAATGAATGGTCAAGGAAGAGATAAGAAAGAAATAGAGCATTCCTGGAACTGAATGACATGACAATACAACACAACAAACCTATGGAATACCTTAAAAGCCAGTCTAAGAGGAAGTTTATAGCCCTGGTGCCTACATTAGAAAAACAGAAAGAGCAGAAGTGATGATCTAACACTAAAGCTAAAAGCACTTGAGAAGCAAAACAGATGAACCCTAAACGCACCAGACAGGAAAGAAATAACAAAAATCAGAGCAGAAATAATGAAATAGAAACAAAACAATATAAAAAATCAACAAGCCAAAAGTTTGGTTCTTTGAAAGAATAAACAAGATAGACCTCTAGCCCATTACCAAAAGAAAGAAGGAACAACTCCAATCAATCAACCCATGAGAAAAGGAAATATCACAACAGACAAGGAAAAGATCCAAAAAATCATAATGGGAATACTTACAAGAACCTATATTCTACCAAGTTTGAGAAACCTAGAAAGAAATGGATGAATATCGAAATCCTGGGAATCACAAAGCTCAGCCAGAAGAGATCGACAGCTTTAATAGATCCATAAATATGAAGAATAGAGGATGTAGTAAGAAAGCCTGCCAACTAAAGAAAAGCCCAGGCCCAGATGGGTTTCATGGCAAAATTCTGTAAAACATTTCAAAGAGACTCTACACCATTATTACTGAACTGTTTAGAAGGATACAAGCAGAGAAATTCTCCCAAATTCCTTCTATGAAGCCAGCATCACTCTATTACAAAACCAGGCAAAGATCCAACGAAAAAGGAGATTATAGACCCATCTCCCTAATGAACACAGATACCAAAATTCTAAATAGGATATGCAAATTGATACAGACCCACATCAAGAAGATCATCCATCATGACAAGTTGGATTCATACCAGAGATGCAAGGATGGTCAACATATGAAATCAATAAACATCATCAAACACATACGGAATGAAAGACAAAAACCACACCATCATCTCAATTGATGCTGAAAAAGCCTTTGACAAAATCCAGCATCCCTTCATGCTTAAAGTCCTAGAAGGAATTGGGATTGGAGGGATCATTCCTCAATGTAATCACAAGCCTATACAAGAAACCCACAGCCAAATCATCTCTAAACAGGGAAATGACAGAAACATTGCTTTTAAAGGTAGGAATTGGCAAGGCTGCCCCTTCCCACTCCTCTTCAATATAGTGCTTGAAACACTGTTAGAGCAATAAGGCAAGAAAAGAAATTAAAGAGATACTAATTGGAAAAGAGGAAGTCAAGCTATCCCTATTTGCTGATATGATGATTGTTTATTAAGGGATGCAAAAACTCCACCAGAAAACTCCTAGAAACAATTAACAGCTTCAGCAAAGTGGCAGGATACAAAAGTAACCTAAAAAGTCAATGGCCAAGGCAGAGGCATGTGGATCTTTGTTGAGTTCAAGTCCAGCCTGGTCTACAGAGTGAGTTCCAGGACAGCTGGCTACATAGAGACCCTGTCTCGAAAAGACCAAAAAAAAAAAAAAAAGTCAATGGCCTTTCTTTACACCAAGAACAAGACTGGAGAAAGAATTCAAAGAGACCTTTCCCACTCACAATAGCCTCAAAAACAATAAAATACCTAGGAACAAACCTAACCAAAGACACCAAAGATCTCTACAACAAAAAATTTACACCTTTAAAGAAAGAAATTGAGAAGACATCAGAAGATGGAAAAATCTCCCATGCTCATGGATGGGAAAATTAACATTGTAAAAATGTCCATTTACTGAAACTCTTGTATAGATTTAACACAATTCCAATCAAAATCCCCAAGAGTTTCTTCACAGGCTTGGAAACAAAGTTCTTAAATTCATTTGGACAAAAAAAGACCCAGAATAGCCAAACGACCCTGAGTGAAAAGAGCTAACAGGGGGGATCTCTACACCAGATCAAACTATACTACAGGCCTATAGTCATAAAAACAGCCTGGTACTGGCACAAAACAGACCTGTTGACCAATGGAAAAAACTCGAAGATCCAAAATCTGAGCACCTACAATTTTCAGGCATCTTATATTTGACAAAGGTGCCCAAGAAGCCACGACGGAGAAAAGGCAGCATCTTCAGCAATGGTGTAGCAAAACTGCATCACCCTGTAGAAGAATGAAATTAAACCCCTACTCTTGCCCTGACAAAAGTCAATCCAGATGGATCAAAGGACCTCAACGTGAAACCCCAAACTCTGAAGGTGATAGAAGAAAAAGTTGGCAGAGACTACAAGACATAGGTGTAAGAAAAGACTTCTAAATCAGACAGCAGCTGCACAAGAATTAAGGTCGACAATTGACAATGGACCTCAAGAAACTCAAAATCTTCTGTACATCAAAAGAATCAATCAAGGAAATGAAGAAATCCCACAAGGGAAGAAACCTTCAGTGCAGATACATCTGACAAAGCATTGATTTCCAGAATATATAAACTACTCAAAAACAAAAAAAAGAAAAAAATGACCCACTCAATAGATGGAGCAAAGAACTGAACAGAGGACTTCACAGTGAGGAATTAGAGATGCTGAGAAACACCTTAAGAAGTGGTTCAACATACTATCATTAAGGAAAGCAAATCAAAACACACTTAAGATATCATCTTACTCCAATAAGATGGCTAGGATGCAGAAACAAATGATACCAAGTGCTGGATAGGTTGTGGGGAAAGGAGAACACTCGTCCACTACTGTGGGAATGTAAACTGCGTAGTAAACTATGGAAACATTGTGGAAGAACCTTGGAAGACTTGGAATGAACTTGCACTCGACCCAGCCATACCACTCCTGGCCATGTACCCTCAAGACTCACCCACCACAGAGATACATGCATGGCCATGTTTATTTCAGCTCTCTTCACAATAGCAAGGAGCAAACACCCAAGTGCCCCTCAACCGATGAGTGGATAGAGAAAATGTGGTACATCTACACAATGGAGTTCTTCATGCACAGTAAAGAAAGACGACATCATGAGCTTTGCAGGAAAATGGCTGGAGCTAGAGGGCATCAATGCTGAGTGAAGTAACACAGTCCCAGAAAAAACAAACGACGAATGTATCCCTCATCTGTGGATGCTAGTGCCAATTACCTAATTGTAAGTTATTTCTTGTGTAAGGCCCCCCAGCTTTTGTCAAAGCAGTTGGCGTAATGCATATTGGAACAACAAACAACAACAAACAACAACAAACAGAAAGGATTGCATCAAAGAACTGACTGAAACGGTGAACTTCTGCTCAAAACAGTGAACTTCCCTCATGGAAATATTGAGAAAGACTGAGAAAAAGATGAAAAGCAGTTTGGCAGAATGCATGAGCTATGGTGTGTGGGGAATGGGTGGGAACACGGTCTAGATTTGTTAAAAAAATAAAAATAAATTTATGTGAAAAAAAATAAAGCCAGTTGTGCCCCATGAAGAATAATGCATAGGCTTAAGTTGGCCTACACACACACACACACACACACACACACACACACACACACACACACAAAGAAAGAAAATCCTTACTTGAAAAAGAAAAACATGATGGTACTGAAATCATTCCCTAACAGTAAATTAGAGCCAATTGTTATAGTGGTAATTTCTTATAAAACAGGTATAGCTACCCTTTTTTAATTGACTGATAGGCATAGGAACTGTGAAAGGATAATTATCTAGAGCCAAATTCAATAGAAAAGTGTTTATAAGCTGTGTAATTAAGCAAAATATATTACTACAGGTAAGCTCTGACATCAGCAATGAATTATTCTGCCTAGGAGATGTTGGCTAGGGGATTCAACCCCCCCCCAAATTGCAAAGGCCTTTTGCCTATAAGTGGGATATATGCAAGGAGAACGGTAGTAAGTCCCTGTTGTGGAAGACCTGGTGTGAGCATGAAAAAATGTTATGAGACGTCACTTGCTAGCGTACAACTGGCCTCTGAAATGCCAGAGAGCGTTACCAAAGGCCACTAAAGCAATACAGCAAAATATTGGTCTCCCTGAGACAAGCAAGACTCCTCCATCAATATCAGCTACACCTCAACAGCCTGGAGGTACTGTTCAACAGTGGCAGTCAAGTGTCTATATATATATCCCAAATCTAATTAGGCTATTAGCTCTCTCCTTGGAGGAATAACTCACAGTGGATGCCACAAGCTTATGTCCTCTAGTGATTAGGAGATGTTATAAGCCACAATAAGAACTTGTCACCCTTTATAGAGAAACCACAGTTTGCAGATTAGCATACCATCCAAGCATCTGTGTCTATACTCACGGCTGAGCTTGACATAATAATTAGTACTGCTTAAATGCTTGTAAATCCAATTGCTTGTGCTTTGTTAGTATGACTAAAAAGGTATCACTGGAAAAGCTGTCAACCCATGAAGGGAAACAACCTGAACAGACTAGAGTCCAAAATGACAACTCCAAAGAAAGTAGACTGTTTTCTTCTCACCCACTTGTGCCCCTTTCCCAAAGTCCAGGGAACAAATTGCAGAAGAGGAGGCATGATAGAATGTAAGGGCTGTGGAGAGATAGGGGTGAATCATAAGACTACAGCAATATAATCTGGACTCCTAATTGATCAACATGCCTGTGTATATAAGCTTCCCCAATTGGACTACAGGAACTTTCAGTTGTTCAAAATTTGGACATAGATACTTGAAAAATGCACCAATTACCTAATTGTATGGCAAACTGAGCAACATCAATGTTATCTGAAAACAACTGTGTTATTATATTGTAGAATCCCTTAAAAATAAACAAATAATAAAAAAAGTGACGTATGACCTATGGAAAAAGTTTAATAACAATAAAAAATCTAGACAACAATAAAAAAAGAAAATCCTTACTTATCCCTAAAATTTCCAGCTTCCTTCTTCTGTTTCCTTTAGAAGTTTCAGAGTATCAGGTCTTGTTTACTTTAGAGTTGAAGTTTGTGTAAGGTGAGATATAGAGATCTAGTTTCATTTTTTGCATGTTGAAATTCCATTTTTCCAGTGCTATTAGTTGAAGATGTCTTTTCTTCAATGCATATATTTGGTATACTTTTCAAATGTCATGTAAGCTGTAGTTGTGTGGACTTATATATGAGTCTTCTGTTTTATACCATTAATCTCTGTGCCTACTTTTGTGGCAATATCATGCTGCTTTTATTACTATGGCTCTGTAGTATCCTTTGAAATCAAGGATAATGATGTTTCCTGCAGGATTATTTTTCTTCAGGTCTAAGAGTTTCTTGGTGGAGTCCTTCAAGTCTTTTATATATAGAATCGTGTCATCTGCAAATAGGACTACTTTGGCTTTTCTTCTTTTAAAAAATATTTATTTTTAATTTTTGTGCATGATTGTTGTACCTGCATGTGTGTAAGTGCGCCCATGTTGTTCAGTGCCCATGGATGACAGAAGAAGGAATCAGATCCTCTAGAACTGGTGTTACAGACTGTTTTTAGCCACTATGTGGGTACTAGAATTTGAAACTGGGTCATCTGCAAGAATAACCGATGCTTTTAAACAGTGAACCATCTCTTAAACCACTTGCGTTTTTTTCTTTTTTGTATTCTTTTTATTTCTTCCACTTGTATTTATAAGAATTGAACTGAATAAACAGAGTGAACATATTTTTCTTGATTCTGATCTTATTGGGAATGCTTTGATTTTTCCTCCATTTAACATGACGTTGGCTATATGTTTGTAATATATGCCATCTGCTTTAAAATTTTTCTTATTGGCATTTATTTTCTGTATTTTGATTATGATACACTATGGTGGGGTTATTACTATCGTAGTAATATCAATTATTGGCAAGTGTGACTTCATGAAACTAAAAGGCAAAGGATGTCATCATTCAGGTGGGAGGCTACACAAATGAGAAAAATCTTTCCATCTATACCTCTGACAGTGGGTTGGAATCTAGAATACAGAAAGAAAATTTAAAATCAAACCAAACATCAAAAACCCAAACAACCCAATTAAAAACTGGTCCAAGGAACTGAATAGGGAGGTGTCAAAAGATGAAACATGAATGGCTGACAAACATTTTTAAAAATTCGACACCCTCTTCTGACCTCCGTGGCATTGCACGACACGGGTGCACAGACCTACCCACAAACAGTACATTCATACATATAAATAAATAAAATAAAATTAAAAAAAATTTAAAAATGTTTCACATCTTTATACATCAGAGAACTGCAAATAAAAACCACTTTGAGATCTCATCTTACCCACTCAGAATGGTTAAGATTAAAAAAAGGAGACAACAAATAATTCACTGCTGGTGGGAATTCACCATTGTGCAGCCTCTCTGGAAATTAGTGTGGCTATTCCTCAAAGAGCTAGGAATAGGTATACTACATGATCCAGCCATACTACTTTTGGGCATAGACCAACAAAACCCTCTGTATTCTACTACAAAGTTATCTGTTCGTCCATTTCCATTGCTGCTCTAGTCACAATAACCAGAAAATGGAAACAGTCTAGATGTTCATTAACTGATGAATATATAATAAAAATATAGCACATTTACACAAATAGAGTATTATTGAGCTGTTAAAATCAATGTTATGAAAATTTCAGTAAATGATGGAACTGAAAACAGTCATCCCAAGAAAGGTAGCCCAGACCCCAAAAGACAAATGCTACATGCTCTCCCTCACAGCCGGATGCTAGCTTTTAACATTTAGATACGTATATTTCAATTTGAAAAATCTATAAATTCCAGGAAACTAGTCAATGGCTATGGGAAGGGCTTCATGGGAAAGGAGAAAGGATACGGTGATATAAGTGGGGAAGGGGGATAATGGAGTAGGGAGGGTTAAAGGGGTGGGGAATGGGAGGGCAGTTCAGAGAAGGGAGTACTGGGAGGCATAACCAACATTAAAGGCCTTTAGAAAAAAACATATGGAAACCTACCACTATGACAGTTCCTTAAAGGATATACATATACAATATGAAAAAAGATGAAAAGGAGGTACCCTATAAAAAGATGGTTGCCCCTCCCCAACTAGACACCATAGATTAGCAAAGTAAAAGCCCAGTGCCAAGAGCAGACTCCCTCTTTTGAAGTTGTTGACTAAGGGGTCCAACAGACCATCAAACAACAGTAGCCATTGCCCCTGCCCTTCGTTACCCACCAGAACTTGAAGGTAGGACCATATTGATAAAAATACTACATAAACGAGCTGTAGAACAAACAAAAAGAAACCCAGCTGGTCCTGACTTCAAAGCTCCCTCTAGTGGCAGAAGGTGTTATCATGCTAATAGAAGTAAATAGTAATCATCAACCTTGCCTAGCTGTGAATCCTAGGAGTTACAGCAACAAATGGTCTGGCAAGTTAGGCCCACAAGTGCAATAATGGCACAATTATTATTGTTTCTTACTGAACTTAAGGTCTGCTCCATATGATGAAGCCCATATCTGATATTGATATTAGGTCTAGGAACCTGTGGCTAGACAGGTAACAGGTTATAAAGAAAAGTCTACTATTATTTTCTGTTAAATATGTAGAATATTAAACTGACAAATAATGACTTATTGTTACACCCATAGACTGGTGAATCTCTTGACTCTCACCAGAGAAACTTCCTTATGGTGATTAACACAGAGATCCACAACTGGTCAATGTGCAGAGCGGAAGAGACAACAGAGTGGTTTTCCTGAATAAGACACCTATATCAACTTCTGACCCTGAAGGCTGAAGGGTCATTGGGAAAGGGGACAGAAAGACTGTAAGAGCCAGAAGTGGTAGATGATCACAAGGAAACAGAGTTTTCCAGATAGCTGGCCAGTTACTCATATGAATTCACAGCAATGGTGACAGCATGCACAAATCCCACATGAGCTCACACGTCAGAGGAGGTGGCAGCATAGAAATGACGCAGTGACTAAGAACCTCAACCCCAGCTCAGGAACTATTGACAACTGATAAGTTACTGGGAAGAGAAGAGTCAGTCATCTTCAAGGGTGTGACTATGGGTAGGTTAACCAAGCTTTAGTGGATGGACCCACATGGGTGGGTTTTTGGGGACACAGATTTGACTTGATAGGCCTTATTTTTTTAAAATATACTATTATCACTTCTTAATGTGAATACAATGCTTGCATGTAGGTAGGTACACACGTGTCATGCAGTGCCTGCAGAAGTCAGAAGAATGTATTGGATCCCCCAACTGGAGTTACCGATAGTTAGAGGCCATATGGGTGCAAGGAACGGAACCCTAGTCCTCTGCATGAGCAAACATTGCTCATGCTATCTCTCTAGACCCTCAATAGGTGCATATCTTTATCTATCTATTATCTATCTATCTATCTATCTATCTATCATCTATCTATCTATATCTCAAGAGAGAGGTAATAAGATGGAGCACAGAACTGAATATGATAAGAATGTTTTGTATAAAATTCACAAAAAATTTATAAAAGTTATAAAATTTCTTTCTGTAGTTTTTAAAACGTTTTGAATATATCAGTGCATTTTCTCATCAAATTTATATTATTTTTTTCCAAAGCCAATTTTTATTGAAGCTTTGTGCATTTCATACAAAATTTCCAATGAAATCTAGACTCATGCCCTCTTCCTTGACCCCCTCACTCTACCAGAACTCATGTATTCTGGAAAACATATTTTTCATTTTTTTCTCATTCTCTTAAAATTTTCGATGCAGAAGTTCACTGTTTCAGTCAGTTCTTTGACCCAGTCTTTTTGTTGTTGTTGTTGTTGTTGTTGTCATTCCTTACAATTTTCATCACTCGAAAATATGCATATATGCATGCCATATATATCATAGGTTTTAGCCTCTTCAGCTTATGATTTTTTTTTTTCTTTATTAGGCTGAAAGACGTAAGGTTTTTTTTTGTTTTTTTTTTTGGTCTTTTCGAGACAGGGTCTCCCTGTAGCCCCAGCTGTCCTGGAACTCACTTTGTAGACCAGGCTGGCCTTGAACTCACAAAGATCCGCCTGCCTCTGCCTCCCAAGTGCTAGGATTAAAGGCATGCGCCACCACGCCCGGCAAGACGTAAGGTTTTAAGGCTCTTCCTTGGCAAGCCCAAACAACCATCAGTTCTGCCCTTGTGCTCTATACTGGGGTTTTCTCTTCCCATGGTCACCAAATGAGGTCCAGTAAGCACCATGTCCTGTCTTGATCTTCCTGTACTGGTCTCTGTGATACACCCTGGGTAGTGCAACAATGGCAGTCTATATGCCGAAGAGGCTGAAACCCCAGTAGTAGCTCAGTCATCGAGCTGGATGTCTCAGTAGTCCCCATCTGGCACTGAAAGTTCGGAGGATTCTTGGAGAGACATGAGTCTTCAGTCTATATTGGAAGGTTGAAAAGCTGTGTCTCCTGTCTTTGAAGGATGGCAAAAGCAGTGGCAGCCACAGGGTAGCTGCACTTGCCAGTAAGACAGGCAAAACAACTGTGCTCTTTTTTTTTTTTTTTTTTTTTTTACTAAGATCTCAAGTTTTATTCCTGAAGTACAATTTCTCAGACCTTACTAATCATTTATTTTTGGTTATACTTTCCTTTTGGATGTTTAAGGCCACACAGCCCAGATTAACCAAGGTTTTTGTTTTCTCAAGATCAGTTGAGGATCTGGTCTTGAGGGGTCACTCAGGTTTTGGAGGTGGGGAGGGAGCCCCTGACTCCTTTTGGCTTTTCATTTACGAGTTCCATCCACTAGAGGACAAAGTCAGGTCTTGCTAGACCAGGCTTCACTTTTTGAAGCATGAGCAGACTTTCCTCTTTATAGACGGGACACTGGATGAAGTCCCATTAGTGGATCTCCAAGACCTCCTTGCACAGGAAGACTGGTGACTCACATTTGCAGGACATTTCAAGAGATGCCCCCATGCATTGTCCCCTGGGATTCAATTGACCTCTGAGGGCAAGGAACAAAGTTATCCCTTAAGACCCTTGGCCAAATTTGTATGGACATTAAGTATCATTGTTAAGCATCCAGAAAGGCAAAGTTACACCAGCCTGATACTTTTAACTACTGTATAATATTTTAGAAAAGTCTTGGACAAAAGCTCAAGCAGCCTTATATAAGAAATAATAAGAAGCACTTCCATAAAATAAATACTGTGGTTAGATATAATGTCATGACAAATTGGTTTTTCCTCATTCTTTTGATCCTATATTACTCCTAAACGATGCATACATACACTCCTCACATATACCAAAATTTCCTAAGACTCAAAATAAATGGTAGCTTAGTTCTAGAACCTGTTAAGGGATTCACAATATAAGAGCACAGTTGTTTTCAGATCATGAAGAATATAACATTAACATTGCTCAGTTTGCCTTACAACTAAGAACTTAGTGCTAGCATCCACAGATGAGGGATACCATTTGTTGTTTGTTTTTCTGGGACTGTGTTACTTCACTTAACATAATATCTTCTAGTTCCATCCATTTTCCTGCAAAGTTCATGATGTCATCTTTCTTTACCACTGAATAAAACTCCATTGTGTAGATGTACCACATTTTCTCTATCCACTCATCAGTTGTGGGGCACTTGGGTTGGTTCCAGCTTTTTGCTATTGTGAAGAGATCTGCAATAAACATGGGTGTGCATGTATCTCTGTGGCAAGATGAATCTTGTGGGTATATACCCAGGAGTGGTATGACTGGGTCAGGTGGTAGGTTCATTTTGAGTCTTTTAAGGGTTTTCCACACTGCTTTCCATAGTGGTTGTATGAGTTTACATTTCTACCAGCAGTGGATGAGTGTTCCCCTTTCCCCACAACCTCTCCAGCATTCAGTGTTGCTAATAATCAAGGGAATGCAAATTACCTATTTTAATCATTTCTTTTTATGTCACTTTCACTTTTTGAGAATCTATTAGATTATTTAATATTGTTGCATATTTTTTCTTCTGAGATTGGGTCTCACTGTTTTGAAGTCTGGCCTGAAACTCATTATATAGCCCAGGCTGGTCTCAAACCTGTGATCCTCTTGTCTCAGCTTCCTGAGAGCTGGGATTACAGGGTGCATACACCAGCCAGTTGTGAGAGCATATGTTAGTTCACCGATCTCTTTTTCAGGATTTAATATTTTATTTTTATATATTTCATTTCTGATAGTATACATTTTCAGTAATAATTACATTTAATATTTTCTTCTACCTTTTGTTTCTTCTCTTATGATGCTACAATTTTCTCACTTTTCTGAGTACTTTTTTTTTTTTGGTCTTTTTGAGACAGGGTCTCCCTGTAGTCCCAGCTGCCCTGGAATTTGCTACATAGACCAGGCTGACCTTGAACTCTCAGAGATCTATCTGCCTCTGTAAGTATTTTATTTAGAATTTTTGCATCTGTGTTCATTAAGGAGATGGGTCTATAGTTCTCCGTTTTGGTTGTATCTTTGCCTGGTTTTGGTAACAGAGTGATGCTGGCTTCATAGAAGGATTCTGGGAGAACTCCCTCCATTTGTATCCTTCTACAAACTTGAATAGTAATGGTTGTGAGTCTTTTTGAAATATTTTATAGAATTCTGCCGTGAAGCCATCTGGGCCTGGGCTTTTCTTGGTTGGGAGGCTTCTTATTACATCTTCAATTTCTTCATATATTATTGGTCTATTTAAGCTGTTGATCTCTTCTTGGTTGAGCTTTGGTGATTCCCAGGATTTCAGATGTTCATCCATTTCTTCTAGCTTTTCAAACTTGGTAGAATATAGATTTTTGAAGTATTCCCATATGATTGTCTGGATCTTTTCATTGTCTGTTGTGATATTTCCCCTTTCATCACAGATTATATTGATTTGGAGTTGTTCCTTCTTTCTTTTGGTTAACTGGGCTAGAGGTCTGTCTATTTGTTTATTCTCTCAAAGAACCAAGTTTTGGATTCATTGATTTTTTTTTTTTTGTATACTATTTTTTGTTTCTATTTCATTGATTTCTGCTCTGATTTTTGTTATTTCTTCCTGTCTGTTATGTTTAGGGCTCATTTGTTGTTGTCTCTCAAGTACTTTTAGCTGCAGCATTAGATTGTTCACTTGGGCTCTTTCTGTTTTTTTAATGTAGGCACTTAGAGCTGTGAACTTCCCTCTTAGGACTGCTTTTAAAGTATCCCATAGAAACAACCTGAACAGACTAGAGTCCAAAATGACAACTCCAAAGAAAGTAGACTGTTTTCTTCTCACCCACTTGTGCCTCTTTCCTAAAGCCCAGGGAACAAATTGCGGAAGAGGAGGCGTGGTAGAATGTAAGGGCTGCGGAGAGATAGGGGTGAATCATGAGACTACAGCAATATAGTCTGGACTCCTAATTGATCAACATGCCTGTGCATACAAGATTCTCCAACTGGACTATGGGAACCTTGGGTTGTTCGAAATTTGGACATAGATACTTGCAAAATGCACCAATTACCTAATACCTTAAGCTGTACGGCAAATGAGCAACATCAATGTTATCTGAAAACACCGGTGTCTTATATTTTGTAGAATCCCTTAAAAATATGAACATAGAAGCAAAAATTCTCAGCAAAATACTTTCAAACTGCATAGAGATACACATTAAAAACATCATCTACCAGGGCTGGAGAGATGGCCTAGTGGTTAAGAGCGCCAACTGCTCTTGCAGAGGACCTGGGTTCGATCCCCAGCACCTGCATGGCAGCTGAGAACCGTCTTTAACTCCAGTTCCAGGGGAATCCTACTCCCTCTTCTGACCTTCGCGGCATTGCACGACACGGGTGCACAAACCTACATGCAGACAGTGCATTCATACACATAAAGATAAATAAATAAAATTTAAAAAATATTTAAAAAAAAATGGGGCTGGAGAGATGGCCTAGCGGTTAAGAGCACCGACCGCTCTTGCAGAGGACCCGGGTTCGATCCCCAGCACCCACATGGCAGCCTAGAACCGTCTGAAACTCCAATTCCAGGAGAACTCCAGTTCCAGGGGAATCCAACACCCTCTTCTGACCTCCGCGGCATTGCACGACACGGGTGCACAAACTTGCATGCAGACAGTACATTCATACACATACAGAAATAAATAAAATTAAAAAAATAAACAAATATTAATAATTAAAAAATAATAAAGTATCCCATAGGTTTTTTTTTGTGTGTGTTGTATTATCATTGTCATTCAATTCCAGGAATGCTATTATTTCTTTCTTTATCTCTTCCTTGACCGATTCATTATTCAGGAGAGTGTTGTTTAGTCTCCATGTGTTCTTGTGGGTTGAAGGGCTTATCCTGGTGTTGATATTGAGCTTTATTGCACTGTGGTCTGATAGAATGCATGAAATTATTTCAATCTTTTTGTATTTGTTGAGGTTTTTTACTGTGTGCCAGTATGTGGTTGATTTTGGAGAATGTTCCGTGGGGTGCTGAGTAGAAAGTGTATCTCTGGTATTTGGGTGGAATATTCGGTAGATGTCCATGAGGTCCATTTGGTGTATCCTATCATTTAGTTCAGATGTCTCTCTGTTTACTCTTTGTCTGGTTGATCTGTCCAGAGGACTTACGGGGGGTATTGAAGTCCCTCACTATGAGTGTGCTGGGGTTAATCTGTGCCTTGAGGTCCTGGAGAATTGTCTTTATAAAGTTTGGTGTACCAGAGTTTGGTGCATATATATTCATGATTGTGAAATCTTCATGGTCAATTGTTCCTTTGATAAAGATGTAATGGCGCTCTTTGTCTCCTCTGATTTCTTTTACTTTGAAGTCTATTTTGTCTGATATTAAAATAGCAACACCTGCTTTCTTTTTAGTACCATTTGATTGGAATATTTTTCTCCATCCCTTCACCTTAAGTTGGTGCCTATCCTTGAGAGTGAGATGGGTTTCTTGCAGACAGCATATAGATGGGTTTTGTTTCCTAATCCAACCTCCCAAAGGTTATAGTTGAAAGATGCATGTTGCTTCCTCTTTATCCATTTACATTTTTAGTCTCAGTTTCTACTTCTGTAGTTATGTTTTTATTACTTTCTCTTTCTAGGTGCCTGGGGGTGGTTGCTCCTCTCTTCTGTCCTTTGAGTTGCTTTAAGTATTTTCTGAAGGGTTGGTTTTCTGGACATGTATTCTAACATCTTGTTTATGTCATGGAAGATTTTACTCTCTCCTTCAACGATAATCGACATTTTTGCTGAGTATAGTAACCTGGGTTGGCATTTATTGTCCTTTAACACTGGGAATGCTTTGCTCCATGTTCTTCTTGCTTTCATGGTTTGCACTGAAAAGTGAGTTGGGTTTCCCCTTATATGTAACTTGTTGTTTTTCTCTTGTGGCTTTCAGAATTTTGTCTTTGTTTTGGGCATCTAGCGTTTTAACTATGATATGGCATGGGGAGTTTCTTTTCTGATTTTTTCTGTTTGGGTTTCTATGTGCTTCTTATGTTTGTGTGGGTTTGTCTTTTTTTAGTTTGGGGAAATTTTCATCTATTATTCTGTTGAAGATCTGATCAATACCATTCTCTTGGGATTCTTCTTCTTCCTCTATTCTTATGATGTGGAGGTTTGATCTTTTTATAGTGTCCCACATTTCCTGGTTGTTCCACTTTTGTATATTATTAAATTTTTCATACTCTTATTTGAGCTTTTTAGTTGTTCTGTGTTATCTTCCAGGTCTGATATTCTATGTTCTGCTTCCTCCATTCTATTTCTGAGGCTTTTTCCATTCCTTTCCTCTTGATTGGATGAGTGTTCTATTTCCTTTTTCATTTCATCCCATGATTTCTTTAGTACTTCCACTTCCTTTTGGAGCTTCTCAATCTCTTCTTGTAGCTCCTTTCTTTGCTGGTTGGCTTCCTTTTTCAGTGTTTTCCACTTCCTTTTGGAGTTTGTCATTTCTCCTTCTAGTTCTTTCTGGAGTTTGTCATTCTCTCCCTTTAGTTCTTTCTGAAGTTTGTCATTGTCTCCCTCTATGTCCTTCTTCAGTTTTTCATTCTCTCTCCTTAGTTCTCTGACTTATTCTTTATATTCTTTGATTTCTCTGAATAGGTCTGCAATTATTCCTCTAAGATCTGTGTTCTGTGTCACCCCCAGGGAGATTCCACTGTAGGAATCTCCCCCAGGGTTGGTAGATCTTGGTGTGAAATTATCCTGCAACTTTCCCATGTTGTCCCTTCGTTTCCCTGGCATGTGGTTTTCCCTTTTTGCCTGTATTCCTATGCGAATCACAAACGCCTCTTCACTGTATTGAAGGCTTACTTTGCTTGCCTACTTTTTTCTCCTTGTCTGTGGAGTGTTGACTTGTCTAGGTTTCAGGCTTTCAATTTTGTTTATATATTGGAAGTCCAACTCACTCTTTCCTTTCTGTTTTAAAGTTTCTCTAAAAAGTCCACTTGGACACTCCCTCAGCAATTCCAGTTGGGGGGCTATGCCTGGCTTAGCCTGTGTCCTGGTACTCTGTGCTTCAGGTGATCCTGGGAAGTCCCTGATCTAAGCTTTGTGCACTCAAGTCCCACAGTGGCAACATGCCCACCTTCAATATTAGCTAGCAGGGCGACTCAACCCGGACAGCCACACCAGACAATGATTTAACTATCCAATGAACCAACGAAACATTCAACCAACAACCATCTAACAACCCAGAGATAGATGTATCCAACAATCCACCTGACTGAAGCACCCGGCTCCCACCTGTGCCCTAGGCAGTCCTGGGAAGTCCCCAATCTAAGCTCTGTGCACTCGCTTACTTCCATACTTATGAAAACAGAGAAGTGACTATGGGTTTACAGTGTAATACAGCTTAGTATCATTTAATTTTCACCTTATTTTTAAGTTCATGGAATGAAGTACTATATTTATTAGCTGACTACCTCTCAATAATATATCTGCCTAATTGTTTAATAAGTCTATGTAGTAATAACCTGTTATATGTTTCACAGACATTTATCAAGATCTATAGTTCATGTAAAGAGACTTCCAAGGAATAGTTAGGGCTTATAAATCAGTTTGCTTCTTCTGTTCTTTATTTTGATAAAATATGATAAAATAAAATAAAATAGAGAAATCAAGATCTGATTTATCATTCAACTTAAAATTATGAATATTAATGAATTATTTGAATGAAAAGCAAGGAAAACAAGGACCCATTCTAGAAGAAGCTGGTATAGAATGAAGTGACCACTTTGTGGCTAGGGATTATACTAGTGCCAGTTCTCTCTGTTATAGATTATATGCCTTAGATATATTTATTATATATTACAGTGCTGATGTTTATTCCTCACACACCCATTTATATATACATATATATTAAAATTAAATGCACATGTATGCATATATATATAGTATGCATTTTAATTTTCCCCCTGAAGATTTGAACACAGCTAAAAGCAAAGTGGTACTTCTCCTCAATAATGATGAAATAATAAAGTCTTACCTACACTCAAAGCTCACTATACACTTGTAGCTGAGGTGTGTTATATTTCTTTTTTTAATTTTAATTTTTTTTTAAATTTTATTTATTTCTGTATGTGTATGTATGTGCTGTCTGCATGTAAGTTTGTGCACCCGTGTCATGCAATGCCGCGGAGATCAGAAGAGGGAGACGGATTCCCCTGTAACTGGAGTTCTCCTGGAATTGGAGTTTCAGACGGTTCTCGGCTGCCATCTGGGTGCTGGGGATCGAACCTGGGTCCTCTGTAAGAGCGGTCGGTGCTCTCAACCGCTAGGCCATCCCTCCAGCCCCGGTGTGTTATATTTCATGTGGCTTACCCAACAGTGCTTCTTCCTGCCCCATTACTCTTTTGCTGTCGAACTTTGTGATAAAAAGCCATAATTTCATAACAGGAACTTTCAGGTTTGATAATTCAAGAGGATAGATTTTTAGAACAGCAAATACCCTGAGGAATGAATATCTTAAAGAAGCTCCAAAATCTCTAATTAATGTCTCTGATTTAATACCACACAGTAATAATTTGACTAACATTATATGTCAGTTATTTCCTTTTACAAGCACAACAGCACTTTCTTGTGGCCTGACAAGGTGGAGTACTCAGTTATCCCAGTCTCATATAGCAGGGACATAAGTCATTGCTTAGAGTCAAGGTTCTTTTAAATTTGCTAATTTTCTGCTTTTGATTGAGCAATGCATTCATAATGTGAAAATGCTTTGACTTATGAATTAGGCCTGTGTTTACTTCATTTTCAGTACTGGGGCATGTATGATCAACAAGTGATCACTGAGTACGTTCTCAACACCTGATTTGATTCCTTGATTTATTTTGAACTTTAATTAAAATATTTGCCAAGTAAAAAAAAATGCAGTGGATTAGAGTAATTTCAAAAGTCAGTCCTTCATTATTTTGTTGTTGAAATGATCACATGTAGAAGTCCTATACACAGCCCAGTTATCTTATAGCTCTGAAAAATCTGTTTATTTAAAAAAGTTTTTGAGATTATCTAACCAACACGTTGCATTTTCCTAGACCTCTTCTCCTCCATTGCCCTTTTTTCCCTTTTGTGTTAAATGCTACTTATTTAGACCTGTCCACTCATGGCAGCAGTCCAGTAGTCCATGATGAAACTTCAATAATACATATCAATACATGACCTTGGAGATACTGCTCTTCCAGTTTACTTTTGTCTTTTAAAATACTTTTGTTATGTGAGGCAAAACATTGCAGGTGAAAAAGGTATTCTACTTATGACTGTTTGATTTACAACTTTTTGATTCAAATTCAGTAGGAGCTGTAGTTCAGATTTTGAATACTTTTCTGTCGTATAAGGCTTTCTTGGGATATTGCTCAGTGGCAGTCCCATCAACTACAACTCCCAGCCACCTAAAAACAGAACAATTTGCATGTTGCTGCCGTTGACCTGTTCAGCTGTGGTGCTTGGGTTGTTATATGTTCAGTGCATTTTTGACTAGCACTATTGCCAATTTATGATGGATTATTAGAATATAACCCCATCATAGTCAAGGAGCTTCTGTCTATACAGATATTTATTGCATAATAAATTACATGGAACGTATTGGATATTTAAATTCCATAATAAAACAAACAGTTTTGGAAGGATAAGATATTTCTATTAGCATTTCTCTGAGAAATAGTGTATCAGATATCTTCTCTTGTGACATGATAGCTTCTGATAATCAGAACCAGACTGTTGGGGCTGAAGATGGGAGTCTAGTGCCTTGGGAGGAAAGGATATCACTGAATAGTTTAGGGAGCATTCTTCCTATTTTAAATGTACCACAAGAATATTTCCTCCTCTCCCAATTGGTTCTTTGTGAACATATTTTGGTAAATTAATTCAGGAAAAATTACTTTGAGAAGAAAGATGGGTAGACTGGTGGAGATAGGCACTAGAGTTTGATTAATTTTTGTAAAGATAAGGCCTCACTGTGTGCCCCAGGTTGTCAATCAAATTCTCAGTCCTCCTGCCCTGCAATCCCTTGTGCTGGGATCACAGACATATGCCAGCATACTTGGTTTCTGAATTGACTTTTTATGAAGGTTAGTACTGATTGTCAACTTGACAGGATCTGGGCTTGTCTAGGAGATGAACATCCATGTGTATCTCTAGGTATTATTTAGGTTAGGTTAGCCTCAGGACATTCCTAAGAAGCATCATCTTGATTAGATTAATCAAGAAGAAAAGAGCCACTCTAAAGTGGGCGGCAGTGTCCCACTGGCTGAGTCCTGGACTGCATAAAGAGGAGGAACAGGAGCATTCATCACTCTCTGCTTGCTGACTGTGGATGTGATATGACTAGTAGTCTCAAGTTCCTGCTGTGATGAATTATACCCTGGACCTATGAGCCAAAATAGACACTTTGCCCTTAAGTTGCTTACGTCAGAGTATTTTGTCACAACAACAAGAAAAGTTGCTAATATGCTCATGAAGATCCTTTGTCAGCACTAGTTATGTGAGTCAACAGTGTCCTTCCCAGCACATGTGAATTTGCCTCTGCCAGATGCCCTGGCATGCTGGATAAGCAAATCACGAAAGTGTTCAATCTGTGAAGTTGATAAAATCATCTGGTAGTAAATTAGCTCTATTGCTTTAGATTACAGTTCTATGAATGAGTGTATCTGATTGCTCTGGAGGCACTTATGCACATTCACATCATGCCACTTGTAATAGTACAAACATTTTATATTTTCAATATAAAAATCAAGTGGCTGAAATATATATCAAAACATTATGTGAACAGAGTGCTACTTTATTCGGCAAGCTGAAAATTTCAAACTGCATAGAGTTCATATTAGATCTTCTTCCTTCTGTCTCCCCTATCTACATTCTAAAAACTTTGGGGTGAAAATAAGCATCTGCAGAAAAAATTATAGGCTTTCTTCAGAAAGTAATTTAGTTTTTAATGATGAGGCAAAAATAGTTTCTCTAGTAAATAAAAAAGAACAAGCTCAGAGATTATGGTTTTTAAATTTGTCTAGAGAAAACTAAAATCCAGGGATCAGTGAATCTTCTAGATGATATTGGGTATTTTTTGTGAACAATGCTTCTTACAGATATTCTACCCATGATTTTGCAAATAAACAGTAAAACTTAGAATGTACTCACTTAATCTCTGGGGAGACAATTAACAGCCCTCCTACTGGACAAAATATAGAAAAAAGTTTTAAAAAATGAATCTGATCAAGTTAAAAGAAAAGGATGTACATATTAACTCTTTTTCAGAGATAAAGATATTGGAGGTTTCTGTAAATAAAAAGAGCCCAAGGGACCTGCATATGCTGGGAACTAAAACATAGTTGAGAATCCAAATGTCCGAGATTTAGTGCTTCCATTTACTACTTCTATGTCTAAGCTTATAGTCGATCTGTACACCAGCTTATCCATTCATAATTAACAGAAAGTTGCTTTATCGATATGTGTATGAAGATACTAAAAAAACAAAACACTTAAAAATCTATGTAATTTTGATTGATAGAGAAACCCCAAGCACTTACTACACTTTGTGTTCTTGGTTGGCCTTTATGAAGCTGGAGGATGGCTTTTGAATGATTTGAAATGGAATAATTTTAAAGGGTTTGCTAACTTCTTCATTCAATTGAGAATGGATGAACGTCACAAACTATGTAGGAATGACTATGAGGAATTGTGTGTAGCATGGCTGGAGTTACCTGCAGGGTTTGCCAATTTGTGCCTGTTAGAAGGTAGGAAGACAGTGGGTGGCATTCAGGTACAGTCTGACAGAATGCCTGGAGAATACACAGGGGAAATCTGGATGCAGCCTTCAGAACAGGTGGGTAATGGCTTAAAATCTTAAGTGTAACAACAACATAAAATAGGAAACAGGATCTTGAATTTTCAGGAATTTCAGGCAATATGTGTTGATCATATTTAGACCCCTGTAGCTATTTGCTCTCCTCTTATAGCCCTTCTGACAGATTTCATGTAGTGTGCCATATATGTTAAGGCCTAGTGAGCCAAGTTTTTGTCCTCAAATGTCCTTTAGTGTGTCTCCACTTCTATACAGGGATTCTGTCTGCTTTGACCTTGCATGAGGTCACCATTGCATGAAGTTAATATGGATAACTTCCCAGCTGCCTGGAAAACTCTGTTTCCTCATGGTCTTCCGTCACCCCCACTCTTACAGTCTTTCTATCCCCTGCCCTGACTTCTGCAATGGTCCTGGTTGCAGAGGTTAGATACAGGAGTCCTAGCCAATAACAAGCATTCCACACTGTCTTATTTTCTGGGCTTTGGTCAGTTGTGGCTTTTTGGATTAACTACCATCTGTTCTGGAGAGCATTGAGAGATTCACTAATATTCTTCCTACCCTCTGTTCCACTATGTTCCCTGAACCTTGGGTATTGAAGTTTCATTATAGATGTGTCACTTAGATCTGGGCATCTCACAATCATTTACTCTCTGTGTTTGACCAGTTGTGAAACTCTGTAATTGTCTCCATCTGGTGTAAAAAGAAGCTTTTTTTGATGAGTTGTGAGAAGTACAGTAGTCTGCAAATATAAGAATACATATTTATAATACAGTAAGGAATTATATTGGTATAGGGATGTAACAAAATGTTTTTTTTTTTCCAGAATAGATTTCTCCAACCATGTGTATTTGGTTTTGTTACAATTCACTCCCATTGACTGGGCCTTAAATCCAATTGTCCCCCAAGATGAAGGTGCTAGTTCTGTACCAATAGCAGTAGTTTTCTGGGCCAGTCATGGTTATAAGGTTTCACAGGTGGGTTGGTCCATTCATTGATTTTTTTTTTCTTTGCAGCTTGTATAGTATCCTCTGATAATATGAGAGGTAGTCTTCAGGGAGAGCAGAGGCTTCTAGGACAATTCCACCTCAATTGCTTGAGGTCCTGTGTCTGAAGCATGTCCTGTCTTCAACAATAAGGTCTTAAACCTTCAATCCTGAGAGGCAATCAAGGGCTGTAGAAACAACCTGCATTCTCTTTCTCCTGGATGGCAGTGTGTTTTTTTTTTTTTTTCTTTTTTCTTTTCTTTCTTCAATAGCCTCCAGATATACATACACACATATAAACACATATACATATATTTATATGTGTAATTTTCAGTAGGCTTTTAAGCCTTCTGCTTTTTGTACCATCTAAATGTTATCACACCACTCTCTCCTCCTGTAAGAACCTTCCTCCTCCCTCCCCAGTTAAAATGCCCTCATTTTCCACATGTCCTCCTTGGAAACACCTGTCTTCTACTTTTCCCTTTTAGCATGCTCCTTCTTCCCTTTTGCCCCCATGGTTCCTGTCCATTTTCCGGGCTCCTATGGTCACATCAGAATATATACTTACATCTAAAGATTTGGAGCTAAGACCCACAAATGAGAGAGAAAATGTCACTTATTTTTTGGAGTCTCTATTACCTCACTTAGTATAATAGTTTCTATTTCTATCCATTTGTGTACAAATTTCATGATTTAATTCATCTTTATTACTAAGCAGAACTCAGCTGTGGAAATGTAACACACTTTTAGTATGCATTCATTAGTGGAGAGAGTTTTAAGTTGTTTCTGCTTCTTAACTATTGTGAAAAGAGCAGCAACAAACATGGATATACAAGTATCCCTATATAGTATGAGTCTTTTTTTTTAAATCACAAAGATTTTTAAAATTTTTATTTTTTAATATATATTTTGTACAAGATTATCAAATCTAGACCTGTGTCCCCCACCCTATCCCCCCACCCCACCAGAGCTCATGCATTTTGCCGAACATGCTTTTCATCTCTTTCTCAGTCTTTCTCAATATTCTCCATGTGGAAGTTGACTGTTTTGAGCAGAAGTTCACTGTTTCAGTCAGTTTTTTGATGCAGTCCTTTCTGTTGTTGTTGTTGTTTCCAATATGCATCACTCACAACTGCTTGGACAAAAGCTCAAGGGGTTGTGCACAAGAAATACTTACAACTAGGTAATTGGCATTAGCATCCACAGATAAGGGATACCATTCATCATTTATTTTTCTGAGACTGTGTTACTTCACTCAGCATGATGTCTTCTAGGTCCAGCCATTTTCCTGCAAAGCTCATGATGTCATCTTTCTTTACTGCTGCATAGAACTCCATTGTGTAGATGTACCACATTTTCTCTATCCACTCGTCAGTTGAGGGGCATTTGAGTTGGTTACAGCTCCTTGCTATTGTGAAGAGAGCTGAAATAAACATGGCCATGCATGTATCTCTGCAGTGGGGTGAGTCTTGAGGGTACATGCCTAGGAGTGGTATGGCTGGGTCGGGTGGCAAGTTCATTCCGAGTCTTCCAAGGGTTCTCCACACTGCTTTCTATAGTGGCTGTACGAGTTTACATTCCCACCAGTAGTGGACGAGTGTTCTCCTTTCCCCACAACCTCTCCAGCACTTGGTATCATTTGTTTTCTTGATCCTAGCCAGTCTTATTGGAGTAAGATAATATCTTAAAGTGGATTTGATTTGCATTTCCTTAATGATTAGTGATGTTGAACACTTCTTAAGATGTTTCCCAGCCATTCTAATTCCTCACTTGTGAAGTCCCGTTAGCTTCTTTGCTCCATCTATTGAGTGGGTCATTTGTTTCTTTCTTCGTTTTTTGAGTAGTTTATATATTCTGGAAATCAGATGCTTTCTCAGATGTTTCTGCGGTGAAGCTTTCCTCCTACTCTGTGGGATTTCTTTTCACTTCCCTGATTGTTTCTTTTTTTTTTTAAATTTTATTATTGATGCTTTGTGTATTTCATACATCATTTTCCAATTCAGTTCAGGCATATATCCTTCCCTTTCCCCCACCCACCCCTACCCATCGCAGATCGTGCATTCTGCGTAAGTTTTCTGCATCTTTCTCTGCTTTTTTGTTTTGTTTTGTTTTAATTTTTTTTAACAATGGTGATATTTGTGAGTACAAGCATCCTTTCGGTAAAACCAATTTGCAAGCAGTTGTGCCCAAACCCACACAGCTCATAGGTCCCACCTCATCTGCCTGGAAATACTGTGCAGCAGTGGCACATGCATATGTCTGTATATTCCAAATCTAATTGGCTAATCTCTCTCCTTGGAGGAATAACCCACGGCTGATGTCACAAAGCTTACATCCTCTAATGGTTAGGAGATTATAAGAACACACGAAGACCCTGCCATATTGAACAGAAGAAATTGTAGATCATGAATTAGCATACCACCAAACATCTGTGTCTATACCAAAGTAACCTACCATAACAATTAGTACTGTTTAAATACCCATATATCTAATTGTGTTGTGCTTCATTAGTAGGATCGAAAGGCTATATATTATACTGTTTAAATACTTAATATTTAATTGCTTGTGCTTCATTAGTAGGACTCGAAAGGTTAAGCCTGGACAAGCTGGCAGCCCATGAAAAAAAACAGCCAGAATCTGACTAAAGACCAAGACATCAGCTCCAGAGAAAGTAGAGTGTTTTGCTTCTCATCCCTGTGCCCCTTTTCTAAGCCTAGGAAAAATCTGTGGAAGAGGGGGCATGGTAGAATGTAAGGACTGTAGTTGGGGTAATGTGAAACTACAAAAATATAGACTGAAACTCATTTGATCAACTTGATTGAACATACAAGCCCTCCTGATTGTTTCTTTTGAGTTACTGGAAGCTTTTTAGTTTAATGAGGTCCCATTTGTCAATTGTCGACCTTAATTCTTGTGGCAGCTGCTGTCTGATTTAGGAAGTCTTTTCACGCCTATGTCTTGTAGTTGCTGCCAACTATTTCTTCTATCGCCTTCAAGGTTTTGGGGTTTCACGTTGAGGTCTTTTATTATTTGGAGTTGACTTTTGTACAGGGTGAAGAGTAGGGGTTTAATTTCATTCTTCTACAAGTGGTGATCCAGTTTTGCCACACCACTTTCTAGAAGATGCTGCTTCTTTCTCCATTGTGTCTTCTTGGCCTCGTTGTCAAATATGAGATGGCTGAAATTGTATGTGCTCAAGTTTGGATCTTCAGTTTTGTTCCATTGGTCAACAGGTCTGTTTTTGTACCAGTACCAGGCTGTTTTTATGACTATCATAGTATAGTTTGAAGTCTGGTATAGAGATTTCCCCCTGTGTTGCTCTTTTCACTCAGGGTTGTTTTGGCTATTTGGGGTCTTTTGTTTTTCCAAATGAATTTAAGGACTTTGTTTTCCAAGCCTGTGAAGAAACTCTTGGGGATTTTAGTTGGGATTGCATTTAATCTATACAAGAGTTTGGGTAGAATTGACATATTTACAATTTTAATTTCCCCAATCCATGAGCATGGGAGGCTTTTCAATCTTCTGATTTCTCCTTCAATTCTCTCTTTAAGGGTTTAAAATTTTTTTGTTGTAGAGATTTTGGTGTCTTGGTTAGGTTTGTTCCTAGGTATTTTATTGTTTTTGAGGCTACTGTAAGTGAGAAGGTCACCTTGAATTGCTTCTCCAGTTGCTTGTTGTTGGTAAAGAAAGGCCACTGATTTTTTTTAGTTAATTTTGTATCCTTAGCCATTTTTTTTTTTTTTTTTGCTTTTGCTGAAGCTGTTCATTGTTTCTAGAAGTTTTCTGGTTGAGTTTTTAGCATCCCTTAAGTAAACAATCATATTATCAGCAAATAGGGATAGTGTGATTTCCTCTTTTCCATAGTAGTCCTTTAATTTCCTTTTCTTGCCTTATTGCTCTAGCAAGTGTTTCAGCACTATATTGAAGAGGAGTGGTGACAGGGGACAGCCTTGTCAAGTTCTACCTTTAAAGGGGAATGTTTCTGTCATTTCCCCATTTAGGATGATATTGGCCTTGGGTTTCCTATATATGGCTTTGATTACATTGAGGAATTTGATCTTCCAATCCAATTCCCTCTAGGACTTTAAGCATGAAGGGATGCTGGATTTGTCAAAGGCTTTTTCTGCATCAATTGAGATGATGGTGTGGTTTTTTGTTTTCATTCATTTGTGTGCTTGATGTATATTGATTTTCTTTCTTTCTTTCTTTCTTTCTTTCTTTCTTTCTTTTTTCTTTTTTTTTTTTTTTGGTTCTTTTAGACAGGGTTTTCCTGTAGTCCCAGCTGTCCTGGAACTCACTCTGTAGACCAGGCTGGCCCTTGAACTCACAAAGAATCCGCCTGCCTCTGACCCCAAGTGCTAGGATTAAAGGCGTGCGCCAATACGCCGGCCTTATATTGATTTTCGTATGTTGAACCATCCTGCATCTCTGGTATGAAAACCAACTTGGTCATGATGGATGATCTTCTTGATGTGGGTCTGTAATGCGATTGGCCAGTATCCTATTTAGAATTTTGGCATCTGTGTTCATTAGGGAGATGGGTCTATAGTTTCTTTTTGGTGTATCTTGCCTGGTTTTGGTAATAGAGTGATGATTCCTTCATAGAAGGAATTTGGGAGAATTCCTTTGCTTGTATCTTCTAAACAATTTCAGTAATAATGGTTGTAGGCTTTTTGAAATGTTTTATGAGATTCCTGCCATGAAACCGTCTGGCCTGGGACCTGGGGCTTTTTTTTAGTTGGGAGGTTTCTTATTACATCTTTCAATTTCTTCATATATTATGGGTCTGTTTAATTGTAGATCTCTCTTGGTTGAGCTTTGGTGATTCCAGGATTTCAGATATTCATCCATTTCTTCTAGGTTTTCAAACTTGGGTAGAGTATAGGTTTTTGAATATGATTTCCCTAATGATTTTCTGGATCTTTTCCTTGTCTGTTGTGATATTCCCTTTTCATCAGATTGCATTGATTTGAAGTTGTTCCTTCTTTCTTTTGGTTAACTGGGCTAGAGTTCTATCTATCTTGTTTATCCTTTCAAAGAACCAACTTTTGGATTCATTGATTTTTTTTTTTTTGTATTATTTTCTTTGTTTCTATTTCATGGATTTCCTCTCTGATTTTTGTTATTTCTTCCTGTCTGTTGCATTTAGGGTTCATCTGTTGTTGCCTCTCAAGTGCTTTTAGCTGCAGTGTTAGATCATTCACATGTGCCTTTCTGTTTTTCTAATGTAGGCACCCGGGCTATAAACTTCCTCTTAGGACTGATTTTTTTTTATTTTATTTATTTCTGTATGTGTAAGATGTACTGTCTGCATGCAGGTTTGTGCACCGTGTCTTGCAATGCGGCGGAGAGTCGAAGAGGGTGTCGGATTCCTCTGGAACTGGACTTTTTTTTTTTTTTTTTTGTTCAGGGCGCCATGTGGGTGCGGGGATCGAACCGGGTCCTCTGTAAGAGTGGTTGGCATCTTAACCACTAGGCCATCTTTTCACCTTAGGACTGCTTTTAATTATCCATAGGTTTTTGTTGTGTTTATATGTCATTGTCATTATTTCCAGGAATGCTTTATTTCTTTCTTTATCC
>VZQC01004854.1:924707-947207 GCA_009823505.1 Rhizomys pruinosus
TTTTTTTAATAAAAGGAAGAGTTTATTTGAGCTTATGATTGACGGTTCCAGAGAATCAGACTCCATTGTGGTGGGAAGCATGGTGGCCAGGGCTGGAGCAGCAAGCCGAGGGTCACATCTAGCAATGAGCACAGGAAGCAGAGAGAGAGAGAGAGACTGGAGATCACAAGGCTTGTTAAACTCACTAAGCCTGCCCCCAGTGACATACTTCCTTCAGCACAGCCACACCTTCTAAGACCTCCAAGAACAGTGCCACTAACTGGAGACAAAATGTCTGAATACTTAAAGCCTATGGGGGACACTCATTTAAACCACCACATTCCACTCCCTGGTCCACATAGGCTCATGACCATATAAAATGCAAAATGCATTTAGTTCAACCTTAAAAGTCCCCATAGTCTTTACCAGTCTCAATTCTATTCAAAAGTCTGTAGTCCAAAATCTCTTCTGAGACACAGGCCAATCTCTTAACTGTAAGCTCCTATAAAATCAAAAGACAAATTACATATTCCCAACGTACATTGGAACCGAATACACATTCTCCTTCCAAAAGGGAAGAATAGAGGCATAGTGAGGAAATACTGGACCAAAACAAGACCAAAAACCAGCAGGGCAAACACCAAGTCCAGTAGCTCCATGTGCGACTTCTGGGACTTGACTTCCAAAGGGCTTAGATGGCTCAGCTCTTCCAGCTTTGCTTGCAACACACATCTCTTTCTTAGGCTGGTACCACTCCCTGTATGCAGCTCTCCTTGGCAAATATCTCACAGCTCTGGCATCTCGAATATCTTCTTGGGGTCTCCACTGCCAACCAGATTTCACATTCACTGCTTCACGAATGGCCTATCAGGGCCTTCTTTATTCAGGGACGCCCCTGCTGCACTCTGCTTAGCCTCTGTGGCTCTCTGAAACCATGGAGGAAGAACTGACAACACCTTCACTCTTGCAAACTTCATGTCCCTAAAGCCAGCACCATGTAAATGAAACTGACCAGTTTGGCTGCAAGTTTGGGATGGACCCTGGGCTATTTCAACCACATTTGCAACTTTTCTCTGCCCTGAACTTGTTGGAGCAGAAAACCCTTTCAGCATTTTCTTTTCAAAAGTTGGAGGATTAGCTGGGTGTGGTCTTGACCTGAAGGTACTATTTCTGTTGTTTACTTGTAAATCTCGAGGCCCCTCCTTAATCACTTTAATCTCATTTTTTCCATTCTTTACTTGTAAATAGCTAGGTCTCTCCTTAATCACTTTAATCTCCTTATCAAAAGGAACCTCTCCTTCACATGCCTTGGTCCCACCTTCAATCTTCCTAGTGCGCTTTTCAGATCCGAACAGTACATTCTGCATTTCTTTCTGCCCCATCTGCTCTTCTTCACTGTAGATCTGTAAAATATTCACCATTAATAGCCACACCACCATTTCTACATTAGGCTGTCTTGAAATATTCTCCACCAAAGACATTAGTCCATTGCTTTTCTTTTTTTTTTTTTTTTTTTTTTTTTTTTTTCGGACAGGGTCATCAAGGATTGCCTCCGTGTTATGAACTCGCTCCGTAGACCAGGCTGGCTTGACTCACAAAGCATCCACCAGCCTTTGGCTACTCCAAAGTGCTAGGATTAAAGGCATGTGCAACCATGCCGGCTAGTCACTTGCTTGATTATCAAACCCTTAGCACTCAGGCAAGCATTGGGTGTGGGCAAACTAGCTCCAGCTCTTTTCAATATCCAGTTGCTGCCTAAGTCTTTATTTTCCCTATGGCAATACATTTTTTGCAGCAAATGCTTCTTCAGGCTTCTACTAGAATGGCCCATTTAAGCTCTGCTTACAAGTAGTCAACAGCTTTTCTAGCCAAAGTTCACAAAGTTCTTCCACACTTCTCCAAACATCAACATGGTTCAGGTTCTTTCACAGCACCAGCAGCAGCCCACTCTCTGGTACCTAAATAACTGTATTCAGTCACTTTTCATCCGTTGATGTGGCTACAAACACCATGGAACAAGGGAACTAATAACAGGAAGCAGTTTATTTGGAGCTTATGCATTGAGGGTTTCACAGGCGAGATCAGACTCCATTGTGGCTGGGACGCATCGATTGGGCTGGCTGGAGCTGGAGACAGAAGCTGAGGTCACATCTAGTGAAACACAGGAGGAGAGAGCTCTTCCTCAACTTTTAAAAGAGGGCAAGGAACGGGCATAGGTGGTCTGCAGTGCCCTTTTAATCCTAGCACTTGGTAGGTAGAGCACGGCGGATCTTTGTGAGTGCAAGGCCAGCCTTGGTCCTACAAGTGAGTTTCCAGGACAAGCTGGGGCTACAGGGAGACCCTGCTCCTCCAAAAGGAGCCAGAAATTAAATATAAAACAATAAATACAAATAAAAGCGGGCAAGGAAGAGAAATTCTCTACCATGCAATGGCTGAAAACAATGTTTCTGGTAATTCTGATTGTTCGCTTAATATTGAAATGTACTGGAAAATTTTTATAAAGGTTAAAGTCCATATATATTACTATACTAATAATATATATATATATATACTATACTATATGGAATAAAATGCGTAAATGTATGATTTTAGGAATTGACAAAAAAGTCTGTTCTTCACTCATTTTTGTCAATAATTTCCAGGTATATAGTTTCTTATATTTTCTGGGAACAACTTTGATTGTCAAAGCTCATTTTCTTCTGCCTCAAAACCGATTTTAAGTATGTTGCCAAATTTTTCATTTTTGTCCATGAATTCCTGTTTACATGCATTTCCCATTCCTGGTGTCATGGTCAAGACTGATCTGTGGTAGCTGCTGTGTTTTTATTATTGCTTATTCACTCTTTTTCTTTCTTTCTCCATTCTATTCCATCCTGTATATCATAGCATAGTTTTGTAGAAGTATTTCTAAGAAACCTTTTTATGACTGCCCAGTACCTACCAAATTAGGTACATGCCTTTTGATATTTCATTAATGTTCACTTCGGTCACAAATCACTTCATTTTTGATTGCTCACTACTCTCACAGGTTTGTTGAAATCTGGGCTGTTATTAAAGATGCGCTGTGTCTGTCACACAGCCCTTGGTATTTTGTTGAGGGTGTTTCCCCTCTTCTCCTTTCCAAGGGCAGGAGGTGTAAAGACCACAGTAATACAGCATTAATACACAGAGGAAGAAAACTGAGTTGGCTGAAATTCTGCTTCCAGAGAAATTGAGGGAGAGGGAAAATAACTTACTGCAAAAAAGAGGCATCCTTGGAACTTTGAAAATTCTAAGTGTCCATTCTAATTCAGAGAGTTTTAAATATGAAACAAATGCTTTATCTCTCCTTGCCTTCCATTAACTTCCTAGCTAGCCTGTATTTGATTTATTTTGATCTAAATGAACTATTCATGGTTCACTCTGTTCCTTTTCTTCTTTATTTAATTTTTTATTTTAAAACTATCATATGAAATAGACATTTCTCTTCATTTGTAGCAACATGGTTATGCAACTAGAAGTCAGAATGCTAAGTGAAACAATTTTGACACCGAAAAAAAAATCACAACTTTTTACTCTGTTATGAAAACTCCAAATGTTCATTGCATGGAGGTAGAGAGCAGGATAGAGATCATTAGGTGTTATGGAGAGTAAAGGAAAGAGGGATAAGGAGAGGTTGGACTGGGGAATTATTTCTAATGTTCTGTGCCACACCAGAAAATCTATAGCTGACAATAATTTATTATGCATTTCAAAGCAATTAAAATAGAACTGTTTTAACCTTCTGAACCCCTGGAAAAAGGTATTTGAGAAGATAGAAATACTAATTACCATTATATAATTATTACATCTGTACATTAATTTTTTAAAATAATTTTATTTATTTCTGTATGTGTATGAATGTACTGCCTGCATGCAAGTCTGTGCACCCATGTGGTACATCAAATTTTTATGATTTACTCCATCAATGGGAAGAAAGCAAAACTAACCTTAATAACATTTTATTTAACTCATAATTGTCTAAATATTACCATCTTGACATGGAGTAAATGTTAACTTTTATTTTTATAGTAGTCTTTTTCTCTGTATAATTCCAGGAATTTTTTTTTGTCTTTTTGAGATGGTCTCCCTGCAGTCCCAGCTGCTCTGAACCCACTTTGCAAATCAGGCTGGCCTTGAACTCACAGAGATCCAACTGCCTCTGCCACTGGAGTGCTGGGATTAAAAGCATGCGCCACCAGACCCGGCTAATTACAGGAATTAAAAAATTATTTATTATTATTATTATTATTATTATTATTGGTCTTTTTTTTGAGACGGGGTCTCCCTTTAGTCCCAGCTGGTCTGGAGCTCACTATGTAGACCAGGCTGGCCTTGAACTCACAGAGATCTGCCTGCCTCTGCCTCCCGAGTGCTGGGATTAAAGGCGTGAGCCACCACTCCCGGCATTATTTATTATTTTTTCTGTGTTTGAGTGTACTGTCTGTATGTAGGTTGGTGCACCCGTGTCATGCAATGCTGTGGAGGTCAGAAGAGGGCGTCGGATTCTCCTGGAACTGGAGTTAAAGATAGTTCTTAGTCGCCATGTGGGTGCAGGGAATCGAGCCCGGGTCCTCTACAAGAGCAGTCGATGCTCTTAAACGCTAAGCCATCTCTCCAGCCCCTAATTCCAGGAATTTTAACACATGTATAATTGTATACAACTCCACTATAGTCAGAATATAAGGAAGTTTCATCATCCTCCAAATCTCATGTTATTCCTATAAAACCACAATCATTCCTCCCATGATCCTTGTAACTTCTAATTTATTCTTCATCATTGAGGTTTTTTTTTAAATCATTTTGAGAATATAAGTGTGATTATACATCTTGTGTTTTGAGCCTGACTTTATTTGATTCAGCAAAATGCCTTCAGATTTATCAGGATTACATATCTGAATATTTGTTACTTTCGTTACTGAGTAATTACCCTTGCTATAGTGGAGCAGTCACTTGTGAGAGAGATAGCGGATCCAGAATCTAGTGAGGACACACTCCTGGGCTGTCAGCTGCTGTCTTCTTCAGTAACCTTACAGGGAAGAGTGATAGAGGAAGGAAATAGGGAGAAAGAAGGGAGGGAGAGGGAAACGGAGAGGGCACTAATGCCTTGTAGGAGGGCTCCACCCAGCACCTTACTACCTTCCAAAGACCCTACTTTCACATATAATTGGGAGTATTGGAAAGTAGCCTTGAACATTTGAATGGGGTCATGGACATTTAGTCCCTAACACTGGACAAACACACTCTTTTGAAGAAACTGTTGATATTTAAGTGTTTGTAAATACAAGAAGAGGAGAATCACAACATTAGACAACCTATTTCCTCTGTGTCCTTTTGTGTGGTGTTTGCATCCTATGTGGCAATTTAAGAACAGGTGGTATTCCCAAGGGAGTCCAGCAGGCGGCACTATGAGGCTAAGGGAAGGCACCACACTGGGAAAATGCAGTTTCATAGGTACTGAGTAAAATGTGTTCTTAACACTAAGTTATTATTATCCTCAGTGGAGGATTGCCTAGATGAGAGCAGGAAGATACCGACATAGAAAAAGCTGAGGAAGAGAGTCAGACATTACAGACTCAAGCAGTTTTGAGATAATATTACATTGTACTATTTAAACATTTATTCCGAGTATCTTTTAAAATTTATTTTATTTATTATTTTTATTTTGTGTGCATGAGTGTTATGCCTCCATATGTGTACGTGCACCTGCGTTATGTCTGTAGAGGTGAGAATAGGGTGTCGGATCCCCTGGAACTGGAGTGATTGCCAGCTGTTAACCACTGTGTAGGTGCTGGGAATTGAACCTGGGCCCTCTGCAAGAGCAGCCAGTGCTTTTAACTGCTGAGTTTTCCAGCTCTACTCTGAGGATCTTTAGTGAAAAATATTCTGCAAAGTTTCATGTTCTTAGCCCTAAACAATCCATAATAATGTTAATAATTTTATTCTTACAATATGAAGCTGGCACATACCAAACAAGGTGTTTTTCACAGCTTTTGGAAAGAAGCTATGCATCTATTTTCTTTACACATGTACATGGAAGGAGGTTTAGATAGTGGGGGACAATACATTAAAAGCAATGTCGTCTTTCTTTCTGGGGTTGAATACACCCAAAGGGACCTATACGCAGTGTTGTCTTTGCAGGTGAATACATGTAGACACTGGAGCTTGCCCCACTCTTTCCTACCTCCTCTCTCCTCTCCTCCTTTTAACATCAAATATCACATTTTGAAAATATAGGGTCCTCTTGGCTTGGAGCAGAGGCTCTCATGTAGTTAGTAACGCTGTGTAACCAAACACTTGCAGCTCCAGGATGGTCAGGAATGGTGTGTCCAGCTTAAGTTGTTTAGTTAATCCTTTAATGGCTTCCATTCTGGAAAAATCAGTCAGCAATGAGGATCTTCATCATCACATAAGAAGACACCTAGAGCAGCAATGTAGTACAAAGAACTCTGTGGTTTGAATGTGAAATGTCCCCTTAGGCTCATGTATTTGAACATCTGGTCCCCTGCTGGCGCTGTTTGGAAGGATGTGACATTCTAGGAAATGAAACCTTGCAGGAGGAAGTGGCACACCAGGAAAGGATCTAATTTACACTCCTGTTCCACTTCCTGCTTCTAAATAGGATGCTATGTGGCCAGTGGCCTCACATTCCCGCTTGTCATTTCTGCTACGATAGGGCTGTATCATTAAACTGTAAAACAAATGAGCCTTCAGGACTTCTCAGATATTTGGTCACAGGGACAAGAAAAATAACCAATACAATACAAATGCTTCTTTTTAAAATACTTGATCATTTCTATTTTATGCGTAAGCATGTATTGCCTGCATGTATGTAAGTGCATCTGCGTCATGCAATGCCTGCAGATGTCAGAAGAGCACATTGGTTTTCCCTGAAACTGAAATTACTAATGCCTGTTAGCCACCATTTGTGTTCTGGTTTTCAAACCTGGGTTTTCTTCAAGAGCAGCCAGTGTTCTTAACTGCTGAGCTATCTTTCTAACCCTATAACTAGATTTCCTGATGTAGTCATCTGTTCATGATGTCTCATGTAGTTTCACAATTCCAAGGATGTAATTAAAGACAACTTTACAACACCAAAAAGGAGCTGAGGACTTTAGTAACGAGTTTTGTGGACATGGAGATTACACTCCATATACTGTGATCCATGAGTGATTTCTATTAATTATTTAGTTAGATCAAGGTTTGAATGAAAGAAATGAATGAGACCAATCTGAGCTGGCTATATTTTCTTCACAGCTGTGGCTCACCAAAAAAATAGGAAAATAAATAAGAAGGGAGCAAGCAGTTTTTCCAACATTTATTTTTCTCAAGGTGACTGTCATCACATACTACATGAATACACATCTCAAGTCTGTTTGCAGATGTGAGCTTATTCCATTTATTTATTTGCCTGTTCCTGTAGGTAGATGCCACTCTGTTTAATTATTTTTTCTTATTTAATTCAAGTTGTTTGTTTTATTTAACAAACATTTATATAACACCATGTGCTAAATATGACTCTTAGTGATTTATGTAGGAACCTTCTCTTACTATGAGCAGGTGCAGCACAGTCTTGCTAAGGGAAGGGGAGCAGTGGCCACCTGGGGACACTGCTGGGGAACTGACCGCTCGATGCAGAGGTCCGTTGGTTACTTTCATAACCCAAACTGATTGACTACTGTCCCCCTTAGGTCCTTTGCCTGGGAAGTGAAATGCTTCCCATCTGGCTGTGCTATCCCACCTGCCCAGAAACTGCTGGACAGGAATTTCAGGCTGACAGCTGATGTCCGATCTTCAGCCTACACCCACTCACAATCAACTCCACAGACTGGGGACTTGATTAGTCCCTGTCCAGCCCCATGCTAGTTTACCAGGTTAGCGATCTGATTGATTCCCCTTCTGACCCACTAGGCCCCGACACTCAAAATCCAGGCCTGCTGTGGCCTGTATATGCATAAAATAACAGATCCTGGAATTCTGGGATGATGGTAATGGAGAATTCACTTTATTGCATGCTGGGAGTCACTTTTATAAGGAAAATGGCATCATTGCTCAGAGCTGATCACAGACCCCAGTCTCATACTCTTGTATGCTGCTGCCCTGCTTAGTGTCATGTTACTTTACCAGAGTTGTTCCTTGGTGGGACAGGGTCAGAGGAACCCCATGACTTCCACGTGCCCTGAAGGATGTTAGCTAAAAACTAGCCCCTAATTCAAACCGAATCTTCCCACAGATTTAATCTATTGAATCATTTTACCCTCAACTAACTCTGTGAATCGAATCTCTCTTCATTAGATCTGTTTTATATTTGAAAGAGGGATATGGATTATAATCCCCCAGGTCCTGATTCAATGGAAAGACCAGCACCCTGGAGAGTTCCAGGAAGGCTGAAGTGCTCATTTTGTCAACCAGACAAAGAATAAACAGAGAGACATCTGAACTGAACAATACGATGCACTAATTAGACCTAACATCTACCGAATATTCCACCCAAGAACCAAGGAATATACTTTTTATTCAGCACCCCATGAAACTTTCTACAAAACTGAACACATACTGGGGCACCAAAAAATAAAGCCCTCAACAAGTACAAAAACTTGAAATAATTCCATGCATTCTATCAGACCACAATGCAATAAAGCTTAATATCAGTACCAGAAGAAGCCCTAGTACCTACATGAATTCATGGAGATTAAACAACCCACTCCTGATTAATGAATGGCTCAAAGGAAAAATTAAGAAAGAAATAAGTTTTCCTGGAATTAAACAAAAAGGACAATACAACACAACAAAATCTCTGGGACACTTTAAAAGCAGTTTTAAGAGGGAAATTTATAGCTCTAAGTCTTTACATTAAAAAAATAACAACAGAAAGAGCACAACTTAATGACTTAACCTTGAAACTTAACCTTGAAACTCAGATGAGATCTAGATCGGATGCGCTCAGGGTGGTATGGCCATAGACAAAACTTAAGACACTTCAAAGACAACAACAAGTGAATCACAAACCTAGCAGACAAGAAGAATGAGAGATTAATGAAATAGAAACAAAGAATAGAATACAAAGAATCAATGAGTCCAAGAGGTGGTTCTTAAGGATAAATAATAAAGACAAATTTTGCCCAGTTAACCAGAAGAAAGAAAGAGCAACTCCACATCAACAAAATTAGAGATGAAAGGGGAAACATCACAAGAGACAACAACAGCAACAAAATTCAGAACATTATATGGGAATACTTTAAAAGCCTATATTCTATTAAATTTGAAAACCTAAAAGAAATAGATGAATATCTGAAATCATGAGAATCACCAAAGCTTAACCAAGAAAAGATCACTAGCTTAAACAGACCCATAATATAAGGAAATTAAAACAGTAATACCAAACCTTCCAACTAAAAAAATCTCTGGCCCAGATAGATTTATGGAGAATTTTACTAGACATTTAAAGAGGACCTACAGTCAATATTACTTAAGTTATTCAAAAAGATAGAAACAGAGGGAAATATCCCAAATTCCTTCTATGAGGCCAGCCTCACTTTAATACCCAAACCAGGTAAAGATACAGCCTCCAAAGAAAACTACAGACCCATATCCTTAATGAAAATAGATGCAAAAATGCTCAACAAATTATTTTCAAACCACATATAGGCACACATCAAAAAGGCTATTTACTATGATCAAGTTGGATTTATTCTAGAGATTCAGGCATGGTTCAACATATACACATCAATAAATGACTTAAATCCTATAAATGCACTCAAAAGAAAAAAAAAAAACACATGGTCATCTCCACTGATGCAGAAAAGACCTCTAATAAAAATCAACGTAACTTTATATTTAAAGTCCCTAGAGGGAATTGACTGGAAGGAACATATGTCAATATAATTAAAGCTATATACAACAAACCCACAGCCAACATTATTCTAAATGGAGAAAAATTAGAACCATCCCCCTTAAAGTCAGGAACCTGGCAAGGCTGCCCACTGTCTCCACTCCTTTTCAATATAGTGCTTGAAACTCTTGGAAGAGCAATAAGACAAGAGAAGGAAATTAAAGTAGTACTAATTGGAAAAGAAGAAGTCAAACTATCCCTTTCTGCAGATGATATATATTATACCCAAGGGATGCCAAAAATTTCACCAGAAAACTCCTAGAAAAAATTAACAGTTTCAGGAAAGTGGCAGGTTACAAAATTAATCTACAAAAATCAGTAGTGTTTCTATATGCCAATAACAAACAAATGGAGAAGGAGTACATGGAGACCATTCCAGTTACAATAGCCTCAAAAAATCTCAGAAAAAACCTGACCAAAGATATTAAAGATCTTAAAATGAAAATTTTAAATATTTGAAGGAGGAGATTGAGGAGGACATCAGAAGATGGAAGGACCTCCTATGCTCATGGACTGATAGAATTAATATAATAAAATTTACCACCCCACCCAAAGTAATATATAAATTCAATGCAATCCCACTCAGAATCCCCATGTCTTTCTTTACAGAATTAGAAAAAAAATCCTAAAATTCATATGGAAGCACAAAACACCCTGGATAGTCAAAGCAATCATGAGCACAAAGAGTAATGCAGGGGGGATTACTATGCCATATTTCAAAGAATATTACAGAGCTATATTCATAAAAACAGCATGGTACTGACAGAAAAATAGATCCATAAATCAATGGAACAAAATTGAAAACCCAAACTTGAGTACATGCAATTTCAGCTACCTGATATTTGACAAAGGTGCCAAAAACACTCAATGGAGGAAAGACAGTATCTTCAGGAAATGGTGCTGGCAAAACTGGATCACCACTTGTAAAAGAATGAAACTAAACAGCTACCTTTCACCTTGCACAAAAGTCAACCTAAATGCGTCAAAGACCTCAATGTGAAACCTGAAACTCTGAAAATGTTAGAAGAAAACTTTGGCACCTACAAGATATAGGTATAGGAAACGAATTTCTAAATCATGCAATAGTTGTGCAGGAAATAAGGTCAATAATCAATGAGTGGGACCTCATTAAACTAAAAAACTTCTGTACATCCAAAGAAATAATCAAAGAAGTGAAGAGAAAACCCACAGAGTGGGAGAAAATCTTCACCAGTGACACATCTGACAGAGGTTTAACATCCAGAGTATATAAATTACTAAAAAAAAGGATCCAGAAAACAAACCCTATCAAAAGTTGGGCTAAAGATATGAACAAAGAATTTTCAAGAGAAGAAGTAAAGATGGCTAAGAAACATCTTAAAAAGTGTTCAGCATTGTTAGCAATTAAGGAAATGCAAATTAAATCCATTTTAAGATTTCATCTTATGGCAGTAAGAATGGCTATGATGAAGAACACAAATGATACTAAAGGCTGGAGAGGTTATGGGGAAAGGGGAATGTTCATTCACTACTGATGGGATGTCAAACTGGCGAAACCCCTGTGGAAAGAAGCAGTGTGGAAAACTCTTTTTTTTAATTTTATTTATTTTTTGTAGGTGGTTGAATGTACTGTCTGCATGTAGGTTTGTGCACCTGTGTCATGCACTGCCGCAGAGGTCAGAAGAGGGTGTTGGATTTCCCTGGAACTGAAATTAAAGACAGTTCTCAGCTGCCATGTGGGTGCCGGGGATTGAACCCAGGACCTCTGCAAGAGCAGTAGGTGTTCTTAACTGCTAGGCCATCTCTCCAGCCTGAGAGAACTCTTAAAAGACTAAAAAATGAACCTACAATTTGACCCAATCATACCAGTCCTGGGCCTATACACAAAGGATTCATCCTACTGCAGAGATACTTGCACATCCATGTTTATTGCTGTTCTTTTCACAATAGCAAATAGCTGGAAGCAACATAAGTGTCCCTCATCTTATGAGTGGATAATGAAAATGTGGTACATTTACCTAATGGAGTTCTATGTTATGGTAAAGAAAGATGGCATCATGACATTTGCTGGTAAGTGGATGGAACTAGAACCTCTTATGCTAAGTGAAGTATCACAGACTCAGAAAAACAAACCACCTATGTTTTCCCTCATTTGTGGATCCTAGCACCAAATCCTTATTTGTACGTATATACCATGATGTAACTGCAGGAACCAGGTAAATGAAAATGAACCAGGAAGGTAAATAAAAAGAGGGAATCTGAGACAGAAGGCTAGTAGGTGACAGGTGTTACTAAGGGAGGAATGTATAAAATCAGGGTATCTAAATGGGAGGGGAGAGGAAGAGTTATACAAGGAAGGGGGGAATAAAAGGGGAAAAGGAGCCCAAGAGAAGTGGGGCCTAGGACATTGGAAGAATCAAGGCAAAAATGGGAATAATTTAAATGGAGGAGGCATGAAGAAGACATGGAGAGAGGGCTAGACAGATAAAGGGAGAGAAGAGAGATAAATAATGCTTTCCTAGGGTAAAAACGGAATCATATTAGTCTAACAACATATTGACCAGTTACACATATAATACCTTTGTATGAGTCCATATGTGAAGAAGAAGGCTACATATGAAGAAACAGTACCAGATAGGATAAATCTTCCTTTGAGTTGTTAGCCAGATCAGTCCAAGAAATTCTCAAAACTACATAGGCTATTGCCACAGCACTTGGTTGCCTCCCAGAACCTGAATGTAAGACCATATTGCTGAAGACAGGACCTTCTTCGGAGGAGACTGGATCTTGAGCAATGGAGCTGGATCTGACCTGAAGATACCAGACCTGAAGGCTAGCTCTCATAGTTCTGGAGAGCACTATGCAAGCCACTAAGGGAGATCATTAATAGATGGTCCAACATCAGCCTCTAGACCAAATATCCACGTCAATGTCGAGCACAGTATATGACGTCAGTGTAATAGTGGCACTTCTATCTTAGGTGAAATCAATGGCTAACCAATTGTATCTAAAGGCCACTAATGGGAGGAAATTCATGTGGTGTATTGTATTGTTACCCAAAGCCAGAAGCACATATCTGGAGACAGCATAGATCTTAGATAATTCCCAAAGGTAGGCACATCCCTAGGCTAAGGTAACATTTTACTAACTGCAAAAGAAGTATTCTTATATGTACAGACAAATATCCCAGTCACCACTCAGAAAAGAAGCTTCTTTTGCACCACATGAGAATAGTACAGAGTACACACAGACATAGTATGTGAATGGCTCATGCCTAAGTGATTCATATGCAATGCAACCTGTACATACAAAACCTGAGCAACCTAGAACAGGACCCAGGAAGGCATTAACTACCTCTTAACTCTTCTTAAGGAAGCTCCTCTATACAACAGGAGACCAGGATCTCAAAAGGGTCTGGATGGCCAAACAGTGAAAATTAGGAATCTACAGACTCTGGTTCCATGGACAGCCTGCCTATATTCAGCTTCACCCATCCGGGGCTCAGGAAACATTGGAGAAGAAGGGGTGGAAAGATTGTTAAGAGGCAGGGAGGTGATGCAAGAGCAAACAGAAATGAACCTCACAAGCTCTTGAGACCCAGTTCTTATGAACCTACAGTGTTTGTATCAGCATGCACAAGACCCATGCAACCTCAGCTGGACAAAAAACCCAGCACAGAACTGTAGAAATTGGTAGCAGAGCCCAACTTTAGCTTAGGAAACATTGACAGCAGATAGTGCTTTGAGTGAGGAAAACCTGGCCTTCTTTAGAAGAGAGACTCAGGATAGCTAACTAGAGCTCAGGGGAGTAGCTGGTCCTAAGGAGTGAGCTGGGAGGGTAATTTCGCACAACGGACTCTAGCACAAATGACAGAAGGTATGGCGAGGGATGTTGCCAAGGGACAAGTGAGTATAATGATGGTGATTAAGACCGAATGAAAAATTATGTATAAAACACATAAAAATTCAATAATAAAAAAGAAAACCCACCAACAATAAACAAGTGAAGAAGGAATATAAGAAGACCTACCCACTCACAATAGCCTCAAAAATAATAAGATACCTGAGAACAAACCTAACCAAAGATACCAAAGACCTCTACAACAAAAAATTTTAAAACCCTAAAGAAGGAGATTGAAAATGACATCAAAAGATGGAAAGACCTCCCATGCTCATGGATTGGGAAAATTAATTTAGTAAAAATGTCCATTTTATCCAAATTGATATATAGATTCAATGCAATCACAATCAAAATCCCTGTGAGCTTCTTCACAGACTTGGGAACATATACTTTAAATTCATGTGGAAAAACAAAAGACCCCACATAGCTAAAGCAACCCTGAGTGAAAAATGCAATACAGGGGATTGCTCTACCAGACTTCAAACTATATTACAGGACCATAGTCATAAAGACAGCCTGGTACTGGCACAAAAACAGACCTATTGATCAATGGAACAAAATTGAAGATCCAAACTTGAACTAATACAATTTCAGCCACCTCATGTTTGACAAAGGGACAAAAAACCCTCAGTGAGGAAAGAGAGCATCTTCAGCAAATGGTGCTGGAAAAATTGGATCGCCATTTGTAGAGGAACAAAATTGAACCCCTACCTCTCACCCTGTACAAAAATCAACTCTTAGTGTATCAAAGATCTCAACGTGAAACCTGAATCCCTAAAGATGATAGAAGAAACAGTTGGCAACAACCCACAAGACACAGGCATAGGAAAAGACTTTCTAAATCAGACAGCAGCTGCATAGGAAGTAAGGTCAACAGTCGACAAATGGGACCTCATAAAATTCAAAAGCTTCTGTACAGCAAAAGAAACAATCAAGGAGGTAAAGAGAAACCCCATAAAGTGGGAGGAAATCTTCACCAGTGATACATCTGATGGAGCATTAACATCAAGAATATATAAACTAGAATATATAAACTACTCAAAAAACAAAGAAGACAGATGACCTACTCAAAAGATGGAGGAAAGAGCTGAACAGAATCTTCACCAGTGAGGAATTAAAGATGGCTGAGAAACATGTTAAAAAGTGTTCATCCACTGGAGTCTGCTTAGAAACAAAAGTGTTCAACATCATTAATAATTAAGAAAATGCAAATTAAAACCACTCTCAGTTATCTCACTCCAATACGACTAGCTAAGATCAAGAAAACAAAAAAACAACAGATGCTGGAGAAAGAGGAACACTCATCCACTGCTGGTGGGAATGTAAACTTGTACAACCACTATGGAAAGCAGCGTGGTGAACCCTTAAAAGACTATGAATGAGCGTACCACTTGACCCATTCATACCACTCCTAGTTATATACCCCAAAGACTCATCCTACCAAAAAGATACATGCACATCCATGTTTATTGCAGCTCTCTTCACAATATCAAAGAGCTGGAACTAACCCAAATGCCCCTGAACAGATGAGTGGATGACAAAAATGTAGTACATCTACACAAAGGAGTATTATTCAGCAGTAAAGAAAGATGGCATTATGAACTTTGCAGCTAAATGGATGGAGCTTGAAGCCATTATGCTGAATGAAGTAACACAGCCCCAGAAAGACAAACGCAGAATAGTTTCCCTCATTTGTGGATGCTAACACCAAATCCCCCAGACTAAAGGCAAGCTGAATGACATTATTGTTATATTTCTGTTTATCTGAAAGAAACTATGTTGTTATAATATGAATCTCTCAATGGGCTCTAGAATTCACCCACCAATTATTTTTAGACTCTGTAATTACTGTATATGGGTGAAGAGTATGTACCCATATTTTAGAGTAATATAAAATTAATGGAGGAAAATGTGAATTCCTAAACATAAAAAGAAAAAGACTGAGAGAAAGATGCAGGACAGTTATGGCAGAATGCATGATCTGGGGTGGGGTAGGGTGGGGTGGGGGGAAGGGAAAGGGGAATATGCCTGAACTGAATTGAAAAATGATGTATGAAATGCACAAAACGTCAATAAAAAAGAAATAAAAAAGAATAAAAAATAAAGTACTTTAATTTTCTAATAAAAAAAGAAAACCATAATAATGGGGTCATTTCCTCCTGTGAGTCTTCCATACAATTTTACATATCCTTGTGCTCTTAATCTCAATCACGTTTCACTTCACAGACCACTGTTCTGTTCTTTGCCTTGTACCTACCAAGCTAAGTAGCACAGCCATGTTCTCATTGTTGCCTCAGAGTTTCTTCTATTCCCAGTAGGCCTTTTATGTCCCAGTCAGTGGATATCTGTTATAGTTCATCATTTAAGTGTCTTTCAGTTTTCCACAGGTTTGTGACTGATATTTCTCTAGGTTCAAATGTATCTGTTTCTGTGTATATGTCATCTACATTTTAGTCTGCCATATGATATTTCTTATCTGTAATGTATATGTTTTGTGCTTCTTCCTCTTCTCCAACCTGCCCCCACTACACACTCTATTTTATTTTATTTTCTACCTGACCATATACACAGAAGATGAGATTTTATAGCCAGAATGTCCTTTTAAGGTAGCTGGCAAAGGATTAAAATAGGCAAGCCCTCTGGATTTAAATTATGGCACCATACTTAGAAACATAATCAGCTGTAGGAAATTATAGCTTCAAATGTTAACCAAGTCCTACTAATTCCATTCATTATCATTAAAGTATTGAATTAAAGTTTGTGAATTTATAATCATATTTAGTAAACAAATATAGGCTGCAACAGTGAACAGTCTAGGTCTTAAAAAATACTAAAGTCTCCAAAGAGTCCTTGGTATTCTGATGCGACCAGTTCAAGATGTTGTTTGCATATAGTGTTTTTAAAATTTAGGCTCCCACATGATGTTAATGTAAGCTAAGTTAAGAATCCCTGCTGAACAAGAAAATAGACTACATAAAGCCAGAGACAAAGCTGGATTGAAGTTTAGCCTTATTATAGAAGTTCAAGTTCTGTTGTCTACTCTTAATTTGGATAAATTTCTCAATACTTCACTGACCTACTATACATACTCCTTGTACTCTGAGTTTGAAGTTGGCCTGGTAGAAATCATGAATATATGAAGTGCCATTGTTTTTTCTTTGGGGTCACTCCTGTTATCTTTAAGGTAATTACTTATTCTTGTATAGTTATTTCCTCTGAATTGAGACTTTTCCTCCTGGTTAGTGAGGAAGAGGTGAATTTCCAAGTCTCATGAATCTAAGAGCAAGAACAGGGCTCAGGAAACTCAGAAAGGCACAAGATTAATGAACTCCCAGTCTTCAAACATTAATAAGCTGTAAAAACAATGCCAGGGTAGGGGCTGAAGAGATGGCTCAGTGGCTAAGAGCACCGACTGCTCTTGCAGAGGACCTGGGTTTGATTCCCAGCACCCACATGGAGGCTAAGAACTGTCTTTAACTCTAGTTCCAGGGGAATCTGACACCCTCCTCTAACCTCTGCAGCATTGCACGACAGGGGTGCACCAACCTCCATGCAGACCGTACACTCATACACATAAAAAATAATAATAAAAAAATTACCAGGGAAGAAGAAACTCTCATATGGTGCTGCCTGCAGGGAGATGCAAGGATGCAGCTTCACTAGGTTAACTTTAATGCTGGGTTTTGTCTTTTGGTGATGCAACTTTGAGTCATGTGTTCAGCTGTAAGTAACACTAATAAGCCCATTGATTCATCAAGATAGTCTGTCTTTGGTGCCTTGTCTGCAGTAAACAGACATTTCTTCACCTCTTCCTGGGAAAAGTTCACAATATTTGCTTTCAATTAGAGTGATAAAGCAATGTGTTTTTCAGTAAGTCATATAAGTGAAAGAGTGAAATAAAGGAACACATATTAAGCTGGATATGGTGGTATAAATCTATAATCTCATCTCACAGGAGGATAAATCAGGGAGATTATCATGAGTTCAAGACTACCCTGGGCTGCATAATGAGTACCAGAACTATCAAGTCTTTATAGGCAGACTGTCTTTAAGAACAAGCAAATAAAAACTGTAATAAAAGAAAGTGGGTTTTCAATTTTTTTCCCGATTTAAAAAAATTTTTAATGTGTTTCATACATAATATTTTGATTGGTCTCAATTGCTTTTATACCCACTTCTCTCTTGGTACCCTTCCACAGGCCTTCCCTCCAATTCCCAAGAGTTCATACATTCTGTCATTTGCACTAGGGTCCATTGGGACAAACTAGTCTACCCACACACTCCTCAGTGCCAGCTCATTGCCTGAATTCTGGTCAGCCTATCCAGAGTCCCTTTCGTAAAGAAGGGACTCATCCAACCACCATCAGCTGCCAATATTTCCTCAGTCAAGGTTGAACTCTGTTACCCATTTCTACAGTTCTGTTGTGGGCTTTCATCCAATGAGCGTGTATGGGTCTTGTGCATGCTGATACCAATGCTTTAAGTTCATATGAACAGGGTCCCAGGAGTTTGTAGGTTTCATTTCTGTTTGGTCTTGCATCACATGCCTAGGCTACACATCTACAATGCAACCTCTACACATAAGTCCCATGCATCATAGAGCAAAGTCCCATTAAGGCATTAACTTCAGTAGGATGCTTTCTTTTTATGGCGAACAGGACCATGCAGCGAACAGGACCACACGGCCCTGCTAAGGGAAGGGGAACATAGTGCTGCTTTGCAGATAATGTGGGGAGCTGAACCCTGGGTGCAAAGGCCAGCCAGTTACTTTCCGTAGCCCAGCCAGAGTGGTACTTCCAACTCAGACCCTTAGCCTGGACCCACGAGAGATGTGTTCCACTCTTGGCTGTGACTTCCCACCTGCCCAGAGACTGCCAAACCCTGGACAAGAATTTCAGGCTGATGGCTGTTGGCCTATCAGCCTATGTCCACTCACAACACCAGATACCCAGGGAACCTTTTTCCAACCCACTGGCCACCTGAATGAAGCGCAGGCCTACCTTAGCCTGTATGCGTGCAATAATTAATAAAAACAGTGGCTGGGAATTCTGTGATGATGTTACTATGAAATTAAAATTTATTCCTTGCTACAGCCTGCTTTTATAAACTAAATGACGTCAGTTTCGAGGACCAATCATAAGTCCTCCAACTCCATGCTACTACACATTGTTGCCCCACCCAGCGTCACACACCTAGGCCACATTGTTTGCTCCTCCTTGGGGTGGGGTCAGACACTCTGCCCCGCAGTGCCTTGAGGTGTGCTAGCTGAAAGCTAGCCTGCAGTTTAAACTGACTTAAACTGGATCTTCCCACAAACTTCCTCTTATTAATTAAGTTCCTCCAGGCAAAAGGAGACCAGGATCCCAAAAGGCCTGAATGGCCAAGCCATGAAGATTGAGTCTACAGAATGTGGTTCAATGGACAGGTTGCCTATATTCAGCTTCACCCACACAGGGCTCAGGGAACATTAGAGAAGAGAAGGTGGAATGATTGTTTTCAATAATTTTGCAAAGCCATTTGTGTGAATTAGTCTGTGCAATGGATTATTACAAATTCAGTGGCTTAAAAGAGAGTGTGGTTATTAGTTCACAGCTTTGTGGGCCAGAAGTCTCAAGCAGATTGGTTATGTTCTTCACTCAGTGTCTCAAGGCTGGAACCAAGATCTTGATGTTCTTATCTGAATGCTCTTGGGGAAAAGCCTTTTTCAAGATCACTGTCAGCACTGTAAATGTTCAGTTGCATTTTCTTTGAGGACTGATCTTCCTATTTTTCTTGCTAGTAGCAGGAAACTTCTCTGACCACTAAAATTCACTTACATTCCTTGCTATCTTCCTGAGCTCTAATCCAATCATGTGCTAGCTAAATCCTTATGGTCTGTTCTAAAGAAGCTATGTAATTTGGTCAAGTCCATCAGATAATCTTATCATAATGATGACTGATTTGTGGACACCAACAAAACTCCTTCATAACTATATAGCACATTGGGTAAATTAGTACTTCATGTATACCGAAGGTCATGAATCTTGGGATCAATTTAAAATTATTACTCATTTACTTTATTCAAAATCCATACATATTGTATTAGTCAATTTTTTGTTGTTGTGATAAAGCACCATGACCAAGGAACTTATAAAAGGAAGAGTTTATTTGAGCTTACGATTGGCAGTTCCAGGGAATTACAGTCCATTGTGGTGGGAGACATGGCGGCTGGATCTGGAGCAGCAAACCGAGAGTCACATCTTGCAAAGGGCACAGGAAACAGAGGGGACAACTGTAGACCACAGAGGCTTGTTAAAACTCACTAAGCCTGCCCCCAGTGACACACTTCCCCCAGCATGGCCACACCCTCCAAGACCTCCAAAAACAGCGCCACCAACTGGAGACAAATGTCTGAATACTTACAGCCTATGGAGGACACTCATGCAAACCACCACATTCCACTTCCTGGCCCCCATAGGCTCCTGACCATATAAAATGCAAAATGCATTTAGTCCAACCTTAAAAGTCCCCACAGTGTTTACCAGCCTCAGTACCATTCAAAAGTCCACAGTCCAAAGTCTCCTCTGAGACTCAGGCCAATCTCCCAAACTGCAAGCTCCTGTAAAATCAAAAGACAAATTACATACTCCCAATATACAGTGGAACCAAATACACATTCCTATTCCAAAAGGGAGGAATAGAGGCATAGTGAGGAAATACTGGACCAAAACAAGACCGAAAACCAGCAGGGCAAACACCAAGTCCAGTAGCTCCACATGTAACTTCTGGGACTTGACTTCCAAAGGGCTTAGACGGCTCAGCTCTTCCAGCTTTGCTTGCAACATACATCTCTTTTTTATGCCTGTACCACTCCCTGTATGCAGCTCTCCTTGGCAAATATCTCACAGGTCTGGCATCTTGAATGTCTTCTTGGGGTCTCCAATGCCCACCAGGCTTCACATTCACAGCTTCACACAATGGCCTATCAGGGCCTTCTTTATTCAGGGACACCCCTGCTGTACTCTGCCTGGCCTCTTTGGCTCTCTAAAACCATGGAGGAAGAACTGATGACCCCTTCACTCTTGCGAACTTCATGCCTCTAAAGCCAGCACCACGTGAATTAAACTGCCGGGTTTGGCTGCAATTGTGGGATGGACCCTGGCCCATTCCAACCACATTTGCAACTTTTCTCTGCCCTGGACTTGTTGGAGGATTAGCTGGGTCTGGTCTTGCCCTGAAGGTACTGATTCTTTTGTTTACTTGTAAATCTCCAGGTCTCTCCTTAATTGCTTTAATCTCCTTATGAAAGGGAGCCTCTCCTTCACATGCCTTGGCCCCACCTTTAATCTTCCTAGTGCAGTTTTCAGATCCAAACTGTACATTCTGCATTTCTTTCTGCCCCATCTGCTCTTTTTCACTGTAGATCTGTATAATATTCACCATTAAAAGCCACGCCACCATTTCTACATTAGGCTGTCTTGAAATATCCTCTGCCAAAGACATCAGTCCATTGCTTTTCAACTTAGCATCAGGCAAGCATCTGGGCTGTGGGCAAACTGTTGCCAGACTCTTTATCAAAATATCCCGGTTGCTGCCTAAGTCTTTCTTTTCCTCTGGAACTATGTTCTTTGCAGCCATGCTTTCTTCCAGGCTTCCACTAGAATGGCCCTTTAAGCTCTGCTTACAATAGTCAACAGCCTTTCCAGCCCAAAGTTCCAAAGTCTTCCGCACTTCTCCAAACATACACATTGTCAGGTTCTTCATAGCCAACACCCCACTTCTGGTACCAATAACTGTATTAGTCAGTTTTTGTTGTTGTGATAAAGCACCATGACCAAGTAACTTATAAAAGGAAGAGTTTATTTGAGCTTACGATTGGCGGTTCCAGGGAATTACAGTCCATTGTGGCGGGAGACGTGGCAGCTGGATCTGGAGCAGCAAACCGAGGGTCACATCTCGCAAAGAGCACTGGAAACAGAAAGGACAACTGTAGACCACAGAGGCTTGTTAAAATTCACTAAGCCTGCCCCCAGTGACACACTTCCCCCAGCATGGCCACACCCTCCAAGACCTCCAAAAACAACGCCACCAACTGGAGACAAATGTCTGAATACTTACAGCCTATGGGGACACTCATGCAAACCACCACACATATCCTAAAAGATTTCTATGTCATATACCATCCTTAGAGCAACATTGAAATATTACCGAAAGGCTTTCATAGCACACCAACTAAAGAGAAAATGCTCAATAAAAATAAACCAAATAGCCAATCACCTTGGTTCCTCCAATTCTAGATAGTAATCTCTCATCTTCCACAAATATTAAATTAAAAAAACTGTTATCTTTAGTCTTAATTGCTAGCTTGATTGGATTTAGAATCATTTAGAAGATTGAAGCAAACTTCTGGGTGTGTCTATGAGAGTTCAGAGAACTACCTTTGAGGAAAAGATTGATCTTGAATATGGATGGGATCATCTCTTGGGTTTAGAGGCTTAGATGGAATAAAAGAGGAGAAAGAAGACAGTGAGCTGAGCTGACCAGAATTCATCTTTTTCTATTTCCTGATCCTCTTGATGTGAGCAAGATCCCACCACAATATCCAGAAGTAACTCCAACTGCCATTTCTTCTTTAGCTTGATGGACTGTATCTCCTTGAACCCTGAACCAAAATGAATTACTTAACAAAGTATTATATCACAATGGTTAGAAAAGTAACTGACTCAGAAACTGTTTTCACCAAAGTTTCCCCA
>VZQC01004854.1:949707-1003157 GCA_009823505.1 Rhizomys pruinosus
ATATATATATATATATATATGTGTGTGTGTGTGTGTGTGTGTGTGTGTGTGTGTGTTTAGAAGAAATGTAAGTTTATTCCTTGAATTCTTTTATTAGTCCAAAGAAGTACAAACTATTATCCTTGTTTTAGAGGTCATACTGCAAGGCTCCCTAGAGACAGCAGGTTGCCATGCTCACATAGCTAGCATGTGCAGAGGACAGAGGTGGTCTACTTGCTGACCTTGACCTTTGGACTTTCACATCCCATCTCTCAATATTTTTTAATATATAGGAAAGGAGGATTTGCATGCTTACTATTGTAGTTTACTTGACTCTCCTCAAATAATGAAGCTACTGTCTGCATTTTAGTGGCATTTAACAAGATTCTTTTTCTACAGCCCTCCCCTAATATGTATGCACATATATGCACATATGTCATATTTTAAAACTTACTCTTTATTTTATTCATGGCTCATATGACAGATAATTTCTGGAATATTCCTCTGTAAGAACAATATAAAATTATAGAGAAACCAAGAACACTAATTTTTAGTTTTAGGACATTTTATCTCTTCACTTTACCCTGCCTCCTGGGAATTTAATTAAAATAATAAAATAAGGCCATCATAGCTCTCTACATAATGATGATGGTAACTACAGCAGCACAAGGCTAATTGCTTCTTTTATGCCTTATGTATACATGCACCTGACATCTTGCAGCCAGTGTATCAATGCCAGGCAATGAGATCACTGCAGAAACTTGGGATTGGCTTGGCTGCAAAGATCTGGGAAATACACAGCAGCACAGGAAGCTGTCTTCACTGTGGCTATTGGTTACCATGGTTTCTAGGTCTAAAGGTAGAGCCGTTGCAGGCTGCAATCTTCCAAATTCAAACCCTTAATCCCAAGGCAGAATGCTGGTTATGAGCACTAATTCAGACAATTCCACAATGTGGACTAAGGTCGGCCTTTTCTCCCTTGGGTGATCATCTGCTAGATGATAACTTTAAATAATTTTCCATATTCTGATTAATATATTTATGTCTCTCATAGAAACATATGGATGGGGGGGTGGAAAACAGTGCTTTCATGTGAAACTAAGATTTGAACAATTTTTGAGACTGTTTTGTGCTTCTAATAAAACATACAGGATTATGGGTGTTATTTATTTTATATTGATTTTATGGTGCATAATACATGCATGTGCTTTCAACATTGAAGCACCTGAATACACAAGTAATAAAGCAAACACATTAGGTAGTTTTGGCTCATCAGTGTGATGTTTCCAAGTCTTTGTATACATTTCTTTAGAACATTACCCTGCAGAAAATAAAAGTTGGGCTTATTTTTTTTCATTTTCATTTTGTGAAACTCAGTTTATTAGTGCATATGTTTTTAGTGCATTGCAATTATTTTGGTTCTCAGAATCAGGAGTCTTTTGCTGTTGCTGTAAGAATAGAAGAAACAAGAACCAGTGAGCATGATTCTATGGGAAACTCTGAAATTTTTAGTCTTTCTCTGCCTTGCTCTCATTTCATGGAGCTCTGTGCTGGGCTTTGAGCTGTCCAGTAATTATCTTCATTGGTCAAAAGCAAGCTGATACCTGTAATCAATACCATGACAAATCCTATATATGCAAGGAATATATCGATCTGATTTCTTAGATTATTGCTATGCTCACTTTATAATTTTTATCATCACAGTATAACTTAGACATGTATAGACCTATTATAGACATATATTTTTGTACTCACTGCTTTGATCACAACTATGAACTGAAACAATAAAATATTTGTAAATGAAAAGGTAGAATGGTCAAATAACTTTGATGTTATATAAAACTTTTCTTTGGCAGAAACTAAATGGTACTAGGCTTAATAGCATAGAGATATGTTGATATATTTTACAGTTTGTTAGCTTAAGCTTTATGTTTGCATATGAGGCCTTGCCGTTTACTTTTATGCAACTGTGATAAAGTATCATAACCAAAAACAACATATGGACAAGTTTATTTTGGCTTACATTTCCATTATGGCAGTGAGGTCTGGCAACAAGTAACAGGAATGACAGCAGAAGCCGAATGTTCCAAGCTGACATAGTTAGCTTCAAACAGGAAGCAGAGAGCAGACCTGAAGTGGGATGAGGCAGTGCACTTTTTTTTTTTTTTTTTTTTTTTGGTCTTTATCGAGACAGGGTCTCCTTGTAGCCCCAGATGTCCTGGAGCTCACTGTGTAGACCAGTCTGGCCTTGAACTCACAAAGATCCACCTGCCTCTGCCTCCCAAGAGGCAGTGCACTCTTAAAGCCCACCTCTATTGACACACTTGATCTAGCAAGGTCACATTTCCCAAACAGTGCCAACAGCTGGGAATCAAGTGTTGAAATACTCGACTGACCCTACGGGGAACATTTCTCATTCAAACCATCACAGCCATCAATTACTTCACCCATACTGCCACGTGATTTTTTTATGTTAAAGTTAACTATTATTTTTTTTACTATCAATTATTATTCTAAAGAGGTAATCAATTTTGCATTGCATCTCCAAATAAAACTGAAAACTGTCTCATCTCTCCATGGCAATTAGCTGTTCTTAACTGGAACATTTAATATAATGTACATCTCTCTCTATATATTATATGTACATCAATACACCCATGTCTTATTTAACGTGGAGACATGGGAAAAGACTGCTGTAAGAACTGGTGTCATGGGGTTGGAGAGAGGAATCAGTGGTTAATAGCACTGGCTGCTCTTACAGAGGACCAAGATTTGATTCCTAGCACCCACATGGCTGCCAGAAACTACCTGGGACTTCAGTTACAAGGGATCCAACACCCTCTTTCAACCTCCATGGGCAAGGCACAACATGGGTGCACTTACATTGAAGCATAATGCTCATACACATAAAATAAATCTCATTCAACTATTTGAAGCAACTTCTTTGAGATGTAGATTATATACAAAGCTTTGAAGTGCCTTGACCCAAAGTCAGAACATATGCACATCTGTCTTTTTCTTAGACTAAACTGATTAGGAATATAACTATACAGAGTAGTATATTGAATTTAGTTATAAATTAATGAAAACCATGTGAAGCAATGTAGTAGATATTTAAATGACTATCCTAACTTAAAAAATGTTATTCCAGAAGTAGCAAAAGAAGCAAAAAGGACTAGGAACAAATCCATTTATTTTAGCAACATATAAAACTCAATGACAATCATTGCTGGTAATGATGGGAAGCTTTAACTTTACCAGAGGAGGGACATAGGGGCACTGCGTATTCATTATTATTCTTTTATTTTTATTTTATTTTGTTTATTTTATGTATTTGTCATGCAGTGCCTATAGAGTGTTAGGAGAGTGTGTCAGATCCCCCATAACTGGGTTTTCCAACAGTTATTAGCTGCCATGTGTGTGCTAGGATTCTAACCCGAGGACTCTGCAAGAACAACCTCTTAACCGCTGAGCTATCTCTGCAGCCCTCTGATCTGTTCTTAAACTAGGCCTTCCCACTGGAGTTTGGCTCCTTGGGACACTCTGAATGTCTTTTAATGAGTCATAAGTCCTAATCTTAAGCCTTTTATCAGAGCTAACAGAACACCTATGCACTCTAAGAAAGTGACAAACTCATTCCCTAAAGCATTTCTTTATTACACATAATATAGACCCCCTCCCCCCTCCCCCAGTCGAAAGTTGTTAAATTCAAGCATACTTATCATTCAAACATTCTAAGTAAAGAAGGTAATGGTGGAACTACATGTTACAACATTCCATAACCTTGAGTAGTAACCGTCGTAAAAGTCGATAGCATGCCTTTCTGCGTGGGAAACACCAGTCTCTGGCTAAAGCCATCATCATAGAAACAGCTGGTAACCTCATTGCCTCTTCTACCTGTCTGTTCTTTTGGTTCCTTCATCTTGCAGTTTCCTAGTTGCATTTGGTTTCTGTGAGATGGTTTAAACTTGTATCACATAGGATTTTTGGAGAAAACTTGCTGATATCCACATATCACATATATTATTTAAGTCCTTGGTAGTGCATATGTCAAGGTAAATGGTTCTTTGAAAATCTTGGGCAGCGCACATAAGACATACACACTCAATCCTTCTCATTGATTCAACTCTCATAGGCGTCTTATTAGAAACATATCACACTATATGGCAAAAGACTGTTTATCCTGCTTTATTTCTTTTTATTCGGTCTTGAACATTTATTTTATAAGTCTGTTTAATAGAAAACAAGAAGCAACTGCCAGTCTAAAAGAGATATTGTAAATACCTATATATCTAATTGTGTGTGCTTCATTAGTAGGGTCGAAAGGCTATATATTATACTGTTTAAATACCTGTATATCTAATTGCATGTGCTTCATTAGTAGGATCGAAAGGTTATGCCTGGACAAGCTGGCAGCCCATGAAAGAAAACAGCCAGAATTGACTAGAGACCAAGACAACAGCTCCAGAGAAAGTAGACTGTTTTGCTTCTCATCCACCTGTGCCCCTTTTCTAAGCCTAGGGAACAATCTGTGGGAAGAGGGGGTGTGGTAGAATGTAAGGGCTGCGATTGGGGTGAATGGTGAAACTATAACAATATAGACTGGACACTCATTTGATCAACTTGATTGATTGAACATACAAGCCCCCCCCCCCCCGCTGGATGGTGGGACCCATGAGCTGTGTGGGTTCGGGCACAACTGCTTGCAAATTGGTTTTACATGAAGGATGCTTGTACTCACAAATTATCACTTATTGTTAAAAAAAAATGAAAACAAAACAAAAAAACAGAAAAAAAAGTAAATATGAAGTTATTATTAAATGCAGACCAAAACTTACTCTTGCAAAAACCGTAGCTAGTTTGAATAGAACCTAGAGGCTGAAAGTTTTCTCAAAGTATTATAGGCTGAATCAATTAATTGTTTAGTGATTTTGGTCTCTGAATGGATACTGATGATCGATCCTCATGAGGCCGCATGTTCCATCTCCAAAGAGAACTGTTTGGGAAGTCTTAACATAAGACTAAATTCATCTCATGGAAACTTCTAGCATCTAAATTCCTTGAATTTCTTCTCATAGACCCTTTTGTCATAATTTGAATTTCTGTGTTGTATAACCACCCTTAAAATATTTGAAGACAACTTACAATTGTAGCTAAACCAAAAGGAGTAAAATGAGACAAATTAAGGAGTTACCTTGCATTAATGATGTAGAAGGAAACAAAGATATAACTTGACAGAACAAAAAGTAGGGATAGAAAAGAGGCTCAAACCAAGAACACATGCAGAAAGTGTCCTTACAGAGTGGAGCCAGGGAATATGTGGAAGTGGCTAATTTCATAATGACATTTGACACTCAAGAGAAAAGCTGAGCAAAGCTTTGTGGAGATAACTGGAATTTCTAAGGAAGATCATAATTGAGCTGATAGCCAATGACTAGAGTAGACATATGGAAGGTAAGTGGCTATTCTGGCTAGGGAAAGTTAATTTCACCATCAAGAAAGGGTACTCTATGTGCAGAAGAAACTATACAACCTTTCAGTGAGACCATTGGGAGGTGTTCCTTCTTCTTAAACCATGTCTATGGGGTAAGAATGTGCCCTCACATATAAAATAAATATAATACATTTATATTAGAACTTTGTTGTTCTGTTTTTATGGTCATGGTTGTCAGGTATGGGAATCTGGGTCATGATGCAGGTAGGCACAGATGAGGAAGACTACATCTTTCTATATGTGGCTTTTTAAATTCTTGAAGTCTGTTCTAGTTTGTCCTCCATTGCTGTGACAAAACACTCTGACTGACACCAACTTGAGGAGGAAAGGGTTTATTCAGCTTACATCTCCTGGGTCACAGTTCATCACTTAGGGAGCCCAAGGCAGGAACTCAAGGCAGGAACCTGGAGGCAGAAGCTGAAGCACAGGCCATGGAGGAATGCTGTTCACTGGCTTGCTCCCCTGGCTCATGCCCAGCCTGCCCTCTTATATGGTATGCAACAACCTGCCCAGGTGGCACCACTAATTGTGAGCTGGGCCCTCCCATATTGCCTGACAATCAAGACAATACTTCATAGATGTGGCCACAGGCCAACCCAATGGAGCCAATTCCCCAAATGAGGCTCCCTCAACCCAGATGTGTCAAGTTGACATTAAAGCTATCCAGCACAAAGTCTCTTTCATCCCAGGAACCTTTCTGTTTCCTTCAATTTGACCACCATTATCTTTCTTGAATCTTCTGAGTCTTTCCAAGTTGGCTAAGGACTGGAGGAAACTGAGATCTTCCATAAAATATAAATATACCAGAGATTCTAGTTTATTTATTCTCGCTGAGCTTAACAATAATCAGTCTAAACATTTGCAGTAAATAATGGTCCTTCAGAGATATGTATATTGCTAATGCCTAGTATCTGTAAATGTTATATAAATGACTATTGTTTTTTAGAGAGGGGCTATGCAAGCTTCCAAAGGAAAAAAAACAATCAATAGTCCTACCCAGTTGAACAGCTTACTGACTACAACAATGACTGGCTCTGCAAAATCTTTCTATTGATGCAATAGTGGCACTTTTATCTTGGGGATAATCAACAGCTGACAATTTGGACTTAAGGCCTATGCACTTTGAGGGGATATATGCATGGTACTGCAAACACAGCCAAGCACACATGGTTGAAGAGGAGAATCTACTACTGCCCTTTCCAAAACCAATGTAATTTCTCCACTACATTCTAAATGATTATCTTTATATGTGCAGATAAGGGTAGCTCATACCATTCATCAAAGAAATGATTTTTACAACAGATGGACACCATTACGGTTTCACAACTGGTAAAAATCCAGGCAGTAAGTGACTCTGAATTATCTTGTGTCACCTTATACATCTCCACCCCTACACCTAAGGGAACATTGCAGAAAAAGGGTCAGAAAGATAGTAGGAGGGAAGAGCAGGGTGCTTGCTGCTAGATAATACATTCTAAACATGATAGTGAATGCAATGTGTGCTATGCAATCCCCATAGTATGGTGTCCTAACAAGACCTTCAAAATGACAGTAGCAGTTGACATGTGAATACAAATGGTGGAAATTTCACAGGGTCCCAACTCTAGATGAAAAGCCACAGGAGATCAATAGATACTGAGGGAGAGAGAATCAGTTTTCTCCAAGGACTAGCTCTGTGCCAGATTATCTAATTCCAAGTGGTCACCCATAAACACATGCATATATGAGCACTAAACAGACTTGGTGCATTGTATTAGTTAGGGTTCTCTAAAGAAACAGATGTAACAGTAAGAATATATCTAGCTATATACAATTTATTGATTTGCTCACGTGACAGAGTTCAAGGAGTCCAACAGTAGCTACACCACACTGGAAAGGCCAAGAGAATCCAGGGAACTGCTCAGTCCACAAGGCTGGATGTCTCAGTAGTCCCAATCTAGTGCTGAAGGCCCGAATGGATTCCAGGAGATCTGCCGGTCTCAGTACACGCTGGGATCCGAAAGGTTGATCACAGCAGCAAGACAAACTCACCAGATGAGAGAGGCAAGCCGCAGGAGAAAAAGGGACCATCTCCTTCTGCCGTCACCTTTTATACTGCCTGCCAGCAGAAGGTAACACCCACATTTGGGGTGGGCCATCTGGGTTGAGGTGGTCCAATCAAAACATCCCTTTTCTCTTATTTGTTCCTTAGTCCAGTCAAGTTGACACACAGGATTAACCATCACANGTGCTGGGAAATTATTTTTAAATTTGCGTTGTAAATCAGCCAACGTTATTTATTTTTTTTTATAATAAGGGGGCTCCAGCTTTGTGATTTTTTCTGCTCTTGTGCTTAGCTTCTTTTGGCTGCTGGAGAGAGATCTCTCTTCCAGATGCACAGCTTGGAAACCTTTAAACTTGTTGTGTTTCGAATCAGCGCGGAGCAGCAGGAGAAGCATGCATTTTTTATCACTGACTGCTTATTTCCCTCTATCACAATTATCTCAGACATGCTAGGAGCTCACAAGGCAACATCAGTTATTTTCCTTATTTTTCCGCAGTTTTCAACGATTTTATATATAGAGTGCTGCTAAATTCAACTTGTGGCTTCTCACAGAAGGTGAGTTGTCAGGTGAGTCAAATGGATCTATCTTCATAATTACATCAAATAGTCTGCACCAAGGATTATCATTCCTCTTCATGCCACCAGGAAAGCCTTCAGTAACTCTAAGCTTCATTGAGTTGGAGAGCTGGCTCCAGAGAGTACCAAGCCCACTAAAGAAATTCATCCTTTCAATTCTCTTTCTCCAGAACCACTCCTGGTACCAAAAATCTGTATTAGTCAGGGTTCTCTAAAGAAACAGAAGTAACAGGACGAATATATCTAGCTATATACAATTTATTGATTTGCTCACGTGACAGAGTTCAAGGAGTCCAACAGTAGCTACACCACACTGGAAAGGCCAAGAGAATCCAGGGAACTGCTCAGTCCACAAGGCTGGATGTCTCAGTAGTCCCAATCTAGTGCTGAAGGCCTGAATGGATTCCAGGCGATCTGCCAGTCTCAGTACACACTGGGATCCAAAAGGTTGATCACAGCAGCAAGACAAACTCACCAGATGAGAGAGGCAAGCCGCAGGAGAAAAAGGGACCATCTCCTTCTGCCGTCACCTTTTATACTGCCTGCCAGCAGAAGGTAACACTCACATTTGGGGTGGGCCATCTGGGTTGAGGTGGTCCAATCAAAACATCCCTTTTCTCTTATTTGTTCCTTAGTCCAGTCAAGTTGACACACAGGATTAACCATCACATGCATTATATATGTACATGTATAAATATATGTGTAAATGTAGCAAAGGTAGTTAAAGAAGAGGACACATGATTAAAAGGGAGTTGGAGGTATGTCAGAGGAGCTGGAGCCATGAAAATGACATAAATATGGTACCTATGTGTGAAATGATAACAAAAGAATCTTGAACAAATTATTCTGTATAAGCCATTTGGGTCATATAAGGGGAATTCTAGACATCAGTTATCTATAAACAGAAGCATGAAACTGAGTGTGCAGTCTCCAGAGGTCCAGCTGAGGAATACAATCCGCCTCTAGAAACTGGAAAAGACAAGGCGCAGTTCCTTCCCTAGAGCTTCCAGAAGTCATGGACACTCATTTTAGATTTCTGACTTAAGCAACAGTAATAAATTATGTTGTCACTAAAGACTTATTTCTTATCATTTTAAGTAAGTGTGTGTGTGTGTGTGTGTGTCTGTGGCTATGTGCACATGTCTGTTGGTTCTCATAGAAGCTAGAGGTATCAGATACCTCTGGAGGTGGGGTTATAGCCTCTAGACATGGGTGGTGGAACCAAACTCAGCTTATTTGGAAGAGCAGGGTATTCTCTTAACAACTAAGCCAGTTTCCCAGTCTCAAATTATATTAAGACATGACCTTTGTAGCATTTTTTTCATAATAATAGGAAATGCACAAAGCATTCAGTATATTTTTATTGATTTAACTTATTTCTGTAAATCTTGCATAAGAACATTTTTTTCTGTGTCAGACATTCTCAGGGAACTAAGAGGCAGGATGACTGTGGGAATAATGCTCAACAATGGAATACTAGTTCCAGTCAAGTTCCATTGGTTGCCAGAATCAAAACCACAAGTCACACAGATTTAACCAGAAAATGAATTTACTGAGAGGATATTTGAGACATCAGAGAAAATGCAAGGCTTAAAAAATAAGTAAGAACAAAGAAGCCTGACCTGAGCCAGGCCAGGGCTGGCAGCACATTCGGATGAGTCATTTGGAGAGCTTGCAGCACCACTGCTTCTTCCCCAGGGCCCTCACATGGCAGTCCCTCCAGGCAGCAGGCACCAAGCACCACCACACTCTGGCAAACTACTCTCTTATTTCTGACGTTACCACCCCCTGCCTTCAGAAGAGCCTTTTCCTTGGCTTTGCATCTTTGACTACTCGTTCCTATTCAGAGTTTGATTTGAGTAAATCTGGTTGTTCAGACTTGGATCATCTGTGACATACTTTAGCTTCAAAGGAAGATGAGGAAATGAGCATTAGGTGGCCTAAACTACAATAGAGAGAGGATTCTTTGTTTCTCACTAGGAGGTGTATGATATTAATTCCCGAGATATATAAAAGAATTTCAAACTATGACTAGCCTAAAAAATATGAAAATGATGACAACTTAAATATTAAGAGAAACTGATATAAAATACACAGACAAACAGAAAATGAGCTCAAGAATATAGTATAGTATATGACAGGAAACAAAATCATTAAAACTGATATTATAATATATAATATATATATATATATATATAGACAGAGAGAGAGAGAGAGAGAGAGAGAGAGAGAGAGAGAGAGAGAGAGGGAGGGAGAGAGAGAGAGCACAAAACTCAGTAAAAATGAGTCAACTGGTAAAGGCATTTATTGTCAAGACTGACAACAACCTAAGTGCCTCGGTTTGACCTCTGTGACCCACATGGTGGAAAGAAATAACTCACACTCCAAAGTTGTGGAACGAACACATCCATACACACACACACACACACACACACACACACACCGATAGACGTACACATCACATACACATATGCACACATTCACACACCACAAACACACACTAAATAAATGCAATAAAGTATTTAAAAACTAGAAATGGAAACAGTTCACTATTCTAAGGGAATAAGAGCCTTTGCTAAGTGCTCATTATATTCCAAGCACAGTTCTAAGTATTTACCATATGCTACTTATATTAATTTTTGTCAGAGCACAACAAAATCATTAATAGGTAAAGGCATCAGATGTACAGAAAATATGTTCAAGGTCACACATTTAGAAGCAGCAGTTCAGGAAATATACTCACTCTGATGCAGAACTAAAAATAACTGTACTATACTGACTCTTGAGAAGACTTACTTTTTTCAAAGGAAGAAACAAAACAATCTTAATGTTGTTTTCCCAGTGTAAGAAGTCAACATACGTACTGAGGAAATAGGAAACAATGTGCAAAGTTGTTATTTGCATGAAAAGTAATAGTATTTGTTTTCTCCTCATAACCCTGCCTACCCAGACAGACATTTATTGGTGCTATGTAATAGTGAAAGTTCTTTCTTCTTCTTCTTCTTCTTCTTCTTCTTCTTCTTCTTATTATTATTATTATTATTATTATTATTATTGCTGTTGTTGTTGTTTTTTGAGACAGGTTCTTCCTGAAGCCCAGCTGGAACTCTCTATGTAGACCAGGCTTGCCTTGAACTCACAGAGATCCACCTGTCTCTGCCTCCCAAATGCTGGGACTAAAGGTGCGCATCACCATGCCTGGCTATATTTGCTTATTTTATGTATTTCTTTTGCAGTAGTAGAGACAGAATTAAGGGCCTTGTGACATGGTGAGTGCTTGATCTACCACTGAACACATTCCTGTTTTTATGTAGTACATGTAGTGGTCTCTAAATTAAATGGTGTTAGACTGGCCCCGTGTTCACGTGGCTACAGCTATGAAAAATTTCATTGACCTTGATTTGGAATCTCATGAGACTTTCAATGAAGAAAAAAAGCAGAAAGAAAGGAAGATAATGTTTTTGATGTGGAAATATTCTGTTTGGATATATTTTCTCCCTAAACCTCATTTTCTTAATTGAGCTTTGAATATCTGGTAAAGTAAAATTGAGCTCAGATAACTTGTTAATTGACAATGATATACTGGAGTTAAACTACACTTGCATTTATACTTTTACATTTTACTTGGCCTTAAGATGGCAAACTAAATTTGGTGATTCCAGGCTAACAGTTGAGTTGAAGTACTAATCAAGTATATGTTATCTAAGAACCTTGTGTATAGTAGGTCATATATGTGCATAAGTTTATTGGAGTATGTATATAAATGTGCATATATATGTAAAAGTTGTTTTAATCAGTAGTTCTTCATTGATTTTATACTAAACTCCTTGAGATTGTGGTTTATAAATGTTGACTCAATCAGAAAAATACCCAGCATAGAACTGGGGAAATGGGCAGCAGACCCATCCTTAGCCAAGAAACTATTGGCAATTGATTATGGCTGGGTAAGGAAGAGTTGGTATTCTTTAAGGGAGAGATTCCAAATAGGTTGACTAGATTCCAGTGGACGAACTTGTACCAAGGGACATCTGGTTACAAAATCTTAACCCAATAGACTGTAACATATATGACAGAATGCATGAGATCTTATATTTAATTTTTTTCTTTTTTTTTCTTTTTTTATGTGTATGAATGTACTGTCTGCATAAAGGTTCATGCACCTGTGTTGTGCAATGCCTCAGAGGTCAGAAGAGGGTGTCGAATTCCCATGGAACTGGAGTTCTCCTGGAATTGGAGTTACGGACGGTTCTCAGCCACCATGTGGGTACTGGGGATTGAACCCCGTTCCTCTGCAGGAGCAGTCAGTGCTCTTAAACTCTAGGCCATCTCTCCAACCCCGATATTTAAAAAAAATTATAAGAAAATACAGCACATGTTAGGTAGCATATCTTCTTTTTAATTTTATTATTTTCATTTTATGTATATGAATGCATTGCCCGCATTGTGCAACATACAGCTCAAATGTAAGCTATTATATACAGCTCAACTATAAGCTACAATATACAGGTCAAATGTCAGCTCAAATGTCAGCTACAATTTACAGCTCAAATGTGAGCTATTATGTTCAGCTCAAATGTAAGCTATTATGTACAGCTCAAATGTAAGCTATTATATACAGCTCAACTGTAAGCTACAATGTACAGCTCAAACGTACAGCTCACATGTAAGACATTATATACAGCTCAAATGTAAGTTACAATGTACAGCTCAAATGTATGCTACAATGTACAGCTCAAATATAAGACAATGTACAGCTCAAATGTAAGACACAATGTACAGCTCAAATGTAAGGTACATGTACAGCTCAACTGTAAGCTACAATGTATGGATCAACTATAAGCTACAATATACAGCAGCTCAACTGTAAGATGCAATGTATAGCTCAACTGTAAGCTACAATGTACAGCTCAAATATAAGATACAATGTGCAGTTCATATGTAAGCTAGCTGAATTAAAATGCACTAAATATTTGCTCATCAAAAAAAGAAAGAAAATAGAGCCCACATCCACAAAAGCCCGGCTGCCTCCTGTGCTTGTGGCCTTGATTCCACTGTCATGATGGATGATAACCCCTTGGAACTGTGAGCCAAAATAGACCTTCCTTCTTCAGTTGCTTTTGTCAGTTTTTTTTTTTTTCTGCAGCAGAGACAAGTAACTAATGTCACCTAATCCTATCAAAGAGGTAATTCTTTAAAGACTATCTTTCCAACAGAGGTATTATTTTTAAAGCTTGTTGCATCCTGTATTCATTTATATCACATCCTTCCAATAATTTTTAAATATTCATATACTGTTTCCTAAGACAGTAAAAAGTCTAGTGGGGAATGGACAGACAATCCCGCCCATGCGCTGACATTCCAGAGTGCTTTCCTGGGTTTAGCCTCAGGTACGTCCTGAGGTTTCTCATCATCCACTTTTCACCTGTTTTTCCTTCTCCATTTTCCCTTTCTCTTTGTCTCTTTTATTTTTGTTTTCTGGATTTCTTATTTTACTTGGAGCTATGGAAAATAATATTATTGTCTTGCTTTGGTTCCTTGGAAAATTTCATCTGGCGATCCATGATTAAAATGAAAGTTCATTGAATTGAAAGGTGTGTTTAAATTCTGTTGTGATGGTTAATTCTGGGTGTCAACTTGATTGGGCTAAGGAACAAATAAGAGAAAAAGAATCTTCGGATTGGACTACCTCAACCCGGATGGCCCACCCCAAATATGGGTGTTACCTTCTGCTGGCAGGCAGTATTAAAGGCCATGCCAGAGGGATCTGATCCCTTTTTTTCCTGCAGCTTGCCTCTCTCTCACTGGTGAGTTTGTCTTGCTGCTGTGATCAACCCTATGGATCCCAGCATGTACTGAGACTGGCAGATCTCCTGGAATCCATTGGGCCTTCAGCACCAGATTGGGACTACTGAGACATCCAGCCTTGTGGACTGAGCAGTTCCCTGGATTCTCAGCCTCTCCAGTGCGGCAAGGCTACTGTTGGACTCCTTGAACTCTGTCACGTGAGCAAATCAATAAATTGTATATAGCTATATATTCATCCTGTTGCTTCTGTTTCTTTAGAGAACCCTGACCAATACATCTGTTAAGGTTTTACTCTATGAGTCTTCTCTGTCACACTCAGGAGAATCTGGCTGCATGGAACATGCCCTGTTAAAAGGAAACTGAAAATTGGAAAAGGTTTACCAGTTGGAAGTGCTGGTGGGCCTTGGAGTGCCAAGGTCCAGTAGCTGGGGAGATGGTCTCCACTCCATCACTCAGGTCTGCAAGGACTCTTGGCAGCTTCTCAAGGAGGTCTGTTTGAGCTGTATTTTTTTTTTTTTTATGACTGAAAATTTCTGTTTCTAAAAAAGTACTTTTTACTAATTCCTTGAGATTTTCACAGAATGTATTCTGATCAAATTGTAACTTCCTACCCCATCTCCACTTCCACTGTACTACTTCATGTCTGCTACTAGGTTTTTAAGGCTTATCAAGTCAAATTTAGTTCCCAAACGCTCTTGGGTATTGTTCTATCCCCTGGTGCCTGCTCAACCTACTGACTGCTTGATTATTCTCTGTCACATCTCCCTCTGAACGTAGTTTCATATTCTCTTAGATACCATAACAAATATAGTTCCCAACTCTCTTGGTCATCAAGGAAGGAAGATTTCTTCCTGCCTGAGCCTAGGACTATCACTTAGTTCCTCAGAGGTCAGAAGAGAGCGTTGGATTCTCTGGAACTGGAGTTATAGCCAGTTATTAGCTACCATATGGGTGCTGAGAACTGAACCTTGGCCCTCTGCAAGAGCAGCTAGTGCTCTTAATTGTTGAGCCATTTCTCCCCCCCTTCCTTAGTTGCAGTGACTAATTTGAGTCTCAAAAGAGAGAGGTTGAGTCACTATATATATATATATATATAATATACTTATATATATATAATATATATATTTATTTTTTATTAATTTTGTTTATTTCTGTATGTGTACGAATGTACTGTCTGCATGCAAGTCTGTGCACCCGTGTCGTGCAATGCCGCGGAGGTCAGAAGTGGGTTTCAGATTCCCCTGGAGCTGGAGTTGTCCTGGAATTGGAGTTTCAGATGGTTCTTGGCCGCCATGTGGGTGCTGGGGTTTCTTAAACCAAATTCCAGTTTTTGTGTGTGTGCACTTTTTGCTGGTGTGTGTGTGTGTGTGTGTGTGTACAAGCTGTATTGTCTCCTTTCCAGGTTTGTTATGTCTTGTACTCCTAGAAAACACCCTTCACTTCATTCTTCATATATATATAATTTTATTTATTTACTTATTTTTTAAATGTTTTTATTTATTTTGTATGCGTATGAATGTACCATCTGCATGTAGGTTTGTGCACCTGTGGCATGCAATGCCGCAGAGGTCAGAAGAGGGTGTTGGATTCTTGAGACAGGAATTCATTGTGTTGTTTTGTCACCAGCTTGATATATAAATCAGTCTGGACTTGAACACACAAAGACAAACTACCTTTGCTTCCCAAGTGCTGGAATTTTAAAGGGCATGGGCCATTCTCTACTTTTTCTTTTTCTTTTCATTTTTTTTTTTTTTTGAGACAAAATTTACCTGTGTTCCCAACTGGCCTAGACCTCACTTGTAGACCCAGCTGGTCTTATTCTCAGAGATCAGCCTACCTCTCCAGTGCTGGGATTAAAGCCATGTACCACCATGCTCAGCTTCTCTTCTTATTTTAAAAATAATTTTCAAATTATTTTTCCTTAAACACTCCTGTAACCCTCTTAAAATCTATAAAGTTATACTCCAGCAATCATAGAATTTAAAAGCAAAATTGTCATTTATATGGTCAATGTATTGGCAGAATCCATCCCCTGTCTTGTATGCTGTGCAAAGCCCTGGATAAACAGAATTCATCAAATTTAGTCTCAGTTATGATTTGAATGTGAAATGTGCCTCATAGCTTCTCATATTGGAGGTTGGTTGACAGCTTTTGGGCAGTGATTGGATTCTGAGGTCTCTGAGCTAATGAATGTGTTAATCCTTTGATGATTTCCTAATACGAGCGTACTAGTGAGAGGTGGCAAAGAGTAGTAGGAAGAGCCTAGTTTGGGGAAGTGCATAGCTTGCCCTGACTTTCCTGTAATCCTCTTTCTCTACTTCCTGGACAACATGATGTGAACTGTTTGCTCCACCACTCTCTCTCTTTCATAAGAGATTGACTCCTATGAAACCAGGAGTCAAAAGAAATGCTTTTTCCTTTAGGCAGTGTATGGCAGGTAGTTTGGTCATAGTGATAAAAGGCTAGCCAATCCACTTTTAGGTTGTTCATTTTTTGCTTAAACATTATCACTATCATTTTATACATGAAGAACTTAGAGATTTAAGTAGTACTTAGCTAGCACCCCATGATTATAAAATTGAGTGAGGATCCCAAATCAGATCAGACTCCAACATATTAACTTTAGAATCTTTGTCAGATTCTGATGGAACTCTTCAGTCATACCATAATCATATCTTTTATTATTATTTTATTTTTATATGCAACAGGTTTAATGAAAGTTTCCAAAAATTATGTGCCTGCAAAATGATAATTAAGACATTTGATTAGAATGTTAAATGTGTCAATCAAAATATGAACTTGTGGGCTCGAGAGATGGCTCAGCTGTTAAGAGCACTGACCTCTTGCAGAGGACCCAGGCTCAATTCCAAGCACACACATGGCAGCTAAGAACCATCTTTAAGCCAGGCGTGGTGGCACATGCCATTAATCCTAGCACTCAGGAGGCAGAGGCAGGCGGATCTATATGAGTTCAAGTCCAGCGTGGCCTACAGAGTGAGTTCCAGGCCAGCTGAGGCTGCAGGGAGACCCTGTCTCAAAAAAATTAAAAAATATGAACTTGTATAAAGGCAATTATAGAACAGTTCCAAAATTGTTTTGATCGTCATTAGTCTCCCTAAAATAAGTTTATATTGTAATATTCCAAGGTGAAAGACACTCTGAGAGAGACAACTTTTAAAAGCATATACATACTCTGGTATTTTTAAAAATATCTTTATTTGGGAGGAAAGACAGCATCTTCATCAAATGGTGCTGGCAAAACTGGATCACCCCTTGTAGAAGAATAAACTTAAACCCCTACCTCTCACCTTGTACAAAAATAAACTCCAAATGGATCAAAGACCTCAGTGTGAAACCCAAAACCCTGAAGGTGTTAGATGAAAAAGTTGGCAGCAACTTACAAGACATAGGTGTAGGAAGGGACTTTCTAAATCAGACAGTAGCTACACAGGAAACAAGGTCAACAATTGACAAGTGGGACCTTATTAAACTCAAAAGTTGTTGTACAGCAAAAGAAACAATAAGGGAAGTGAAGAGAAAACCGAGTGGGAAGGAACCTTCACTGCTGATTCATCTGACAGAGCATTAACTTACAGAATATATAAACTACTCAAAAAAACAAAGGAATAAGAAAACTAATGACTCATTCAAAAGACGGAGTAAAGAGCCGAGCAGAGAATTCACAAGCGAGGAAATAGAGGTGGCTGAGAAACATCTTAAAAATTGTTCAACACCACTAATAATTAAGGAAATGCAAATTAAAACCACTTTAAGAAATCATCTCACCCCGATAAGGTTGGCTAGGATCAAGAAAACAAATGATACCAAATGTTGGAGAGGGTGTGGGGAAAGAGGAGCACTCATCCACTGCTGGTGGGAAAGCAAACTTGTACAACCACTATGGAAAGCAGTGTGGGGAACCCATAAAGACTCAAAATGAGCCTACCACCTGACCCAGCCATACCACTTCTGGGTATATATCCATCAGACTCTTCCTACAGCCAAGATATATGTAAAGCCATGTTTATTGCAGCTCTATTCACAATAGCAAAGAGCTGGAACCAACCCAGATGCCCCTCAACTGATGAGTGGATTCAGAAAATGTGGTACATCTACACAATGGAGTACTGTGCAGTGGTAAAGAACGATGACCTCATGAAATTTGCAGGTAAATGGATGGAACTAGAAGATTTTATGCTAAGTGAAGTAACACAGTCCCAGAAAAACAAAAGACGAATGCTATCCCTCATCTCTGGATGCTAGTACCAAGTACCTAGGTGTAAGACAAAATTAGCAACATTAATGTTATATTCCTCACGATCTAAAGACAACTGTGGTCTTATATTGGGAATCCCTACACAGGTTCTAGAGCCGACCTAACACTTATTTTCAGACCTTGGACTTTTAGTATATGATGGAGGGTATGTGTGCATCTTTTAGAGTAATATGGGATTAAAATGGAAAGATGTGAATCAAGAAATATGCTATGGAAATAACATGCAGTTTGTTTCCACAGATACAATGTTAATATAGGTGCAATGTAACAGGCTGGTACAACTCAGCCTTTCTGGGTGCTTAATGATCATTCCTGACGTCCATACCAATTTGGCCGAGGGACCTGGGGAACAACTTTGTTCCTTGCCCTCAGAGGTCAACCAAGTCTTAGGGGATAATGCATGGGAGCGTCTCTTGAAAAGTCCTGCAGAGGTGGGTCACCAGTTTTCTTGTTTAGGGAGGTCTTGGAGAGCCACTAATGGGACTTCAGCCAGTGTCCAGTCTATAAAGAGGAAATTCTTCTCATCCTTCAGAAAAGGAAACCTGGTCTAGCAAGACCTGACTTTGTCCTCATGTGGATGGAACTGGTGGATGAGGAGTTGAAAGAAGCAACGGGCTCCCCCCCCCAAATAAACCCCTGAGAGACCCCTGACGACCAGATCCTCAACTGACCTCAACAAAACAAAACCTTGGTTAATCTGGGCTGTGTGGCCTTAAGCATCCAGAAGGAAAATACAACCAGAAGTAAATAATCAATAAGACCAGAGAAACTGTAATGCAGACACAAAATTTGAGATCTAAGTAAAAAGACAAAAAGAAGAAAGAGATCACCGTTGTTTGTCCTGTCTTCAATTCTTACAGGCAGATGCATATGCTCTGTGAATGCCACTGCTTTTGGCACTCCTGAAGGACATGAGATACAGCTTTTTTTTTTTTTTTAACTTTTTTAACCTTCCAATGTGGACTGAGGACTGCTAAGATACCCAGCTTGTGAACTAAGCAGCTAATGGGAATTCAGCCTCGTCAGAATATGGACTGCCATTGTTGGATTACCTCGGCTGTATCGTGGAGGCCAGTGCAGGGAGATCAAGACAGGACGTGTGCTTACTGGACTTCATTTGAGGGACTACAGAAGAGAAAGACCCCAAAGTGGAGCAAAGTGGAGGATTGATGTTTGTTTGGGATTGCCAAAGAGGAGCCTTCGAGCACTTCCTTAAGGAAAATATGTTATCTTTTAGGAAAAAAGTCCTCCAATTCAAGTGATATGTGTATGTATGTATGTATGTATATACTCATACATATCTATCTATCTATCTATCTATCTATCTATCTATCTATCTATATATATGTATATATACATATATATACTGAAGCAATACAAGTAGGAGAGAACAATAACAACAAAAAAACTGGGGAAAAACTCTGAAAGACTCAGAAAAAGATGCAGTACATGTATGGCAGAGTACAGGGACTCGGGTGGGGTGGGGGGCATGGAAAGGGAAGTAACTCTAGATTCGATTGAGAAATGATGTAAGACTTGTGGAAAAAGTTTAATAACAATAAAAATAATTTTGTGGAAAATATCTTTATTTTACCATTTGTTCTTAAAAGCTTTTAAGGTTAAATATTTTACTCCATTATCCATCATTACTACTTTAGGCTAATTAGTTTTACCATATTAATTTCTGTTGCTTTGACAACAGAAGAAGAATGAGATTAAAAAAAATTGTTTTCATACACTTAGCTAAGTCCACTTTGAACCACAATGAGATCTAGCATATTCTTGACCTAAATGTCTACTTCTGTTAGGTTAGTTTTTTGATTACTGTCTTATTCTTTTTAAAATATTTTTTATTGAAGTTTTGTGCATTTCATACATTTCTCAATCCAGTTTAGACTCTTTCTTCCTTCCATGCCTCCCACCCCACCTGAGCTCATGAATTCTGCCATACATGTCTTGCATCTTTTTCTCAGTCTTTTAAAAAGTTTTTCTTTGGGGGCTGGAGAGATGGCCTAGCGGGTAAGAGCGCCGACCGCTCTTACAGAGGACCCGGGTTTGATCCCCAGCACCCACATGGTGGCCGAAAACCGTCTGAAACTCCAATTCCAGGAGACCTGCAGTTCCAGGGGAATCCGACACCCCCTTCTGACCTCTGCAGCATTGCACAACACGGGTGCTCAAACCTACATGCAGACAGTACATTCATACACATAAAAAGATAAATAAAATAAAAAAAATTTTCTTTGCAGAAGTTTACTGTTTGGGGCAGATGTTTACTCTTCCAGTCAGTTCTTTGACCCAGTCCTTTTGTTGTTGTTCCTTCCAATTTGTGTTGTTCTAAAATATGTCACACATATATCTAAATTATGACAACTGAAACTAATCTATAAGTAAATTCCAAAATGTGTTTAGGAATTCACATTTTCCCCCTTTAATTTTATATTATTCTAAAACATGCATACATACCCTCCACCAAAAACCAGTATTACAATGTCTGAAAATAAGTGGTTAACTCTAGAGCCCATTAAGGAATTCACATTTTAACCGTACCGTTGCTTTCAGATAAAAAGAAATATGACATTGATATGGCTCAGTTTGCTTTACAACTAGGGATTTGGTGCTAGCATCCACAAATGAGGGATTCATCATGCCTTTCTAGAACTGCAGTACTTCACTTAGCATAATGTCTTCTGGTTCCATCCATTTGCCTGCAAAGTTCATGATGTCCTCTTTCTTTACTGCTGCATAGAACTCCACTGTGTAGATATACTACATTTTCTTTACACACTCATCTGTTGAGGGGCACTTGGGTTGCTTCCAGCTCTTGGCTATTGTGAAGAGAGCTGCAATAAACATGGATGTGCATGTATCTTTGCAGTAGGATGAGTCTTGTGGGTATATACCCAGGAGTGGTATGACTGGGTCAGGTGGTAGGCTCATTTTCAGTCTTTTTTTTTCATTTTTTAAAAATTTATTTTTTATGTGTATGAATGTATTGTCTGCATGTAGGTTTGTTCACCCGCGTCATGAAATGCCGCGGAGGTCAGAAGAGGGTGTCGGATTCTCCTGAAAGTGGAGTTAAAGACGGTTTTCAGTCATCATGTGGGTGCTGGGGATCGAATCCGGGTCCTCTGCAAGAGCAGTCGGTGCTCTTAACCGCTAGGCTTTCTCTCCAGCCCTCATTTTCAGTCTTTTAAGAGTTCTGCACCCTGCTTACCATAGGGATTGCAGGAGTTTGCATTTCCACCAGCAGTAGATGAGTGTTCCCCTTTCTCCACAACCTCTCCAGCATTTGGCGTCATTTGGTTTCCCAGTCTTAGCCAGTCTTACAGGATTAAGGTAAAATCTTAAACTGGCTTAAATTTGCATCTCCTTAATTATTGGTGATACTGAACACTTTCTGAGATGTTTCTCAGCTATCTTCACTTCTTCATTTGTGAATTCTCTGTTCAGCTCCTTACTCCATCTTTTGATCGAGTCATTTGTTTTCTTGCTCCTTTTTTAAAAATAATTTAGATATTCTGAATGTTAATGGTCTACCAGATATATAACTGGTAAGATTTTCTCCCGCCCTGTGGATTTTCTCTTCATTTCTTTGATTATTTCTTTTGCTGTACAGAAGCTTTTGAGTTTAATGACATCCAAAATAATATATCTTGGAACTAACCTAACCAAATGAAAATTTTAAATCCCTGAAGAAGGAGATTGAAGAAGATGCCAGTAAATTCCATGCTCATAGATTGGAAGAAGTAATATAGTAAAAATGTCCATCCTACCAAAACTAATATACAGATTCAATGCAACCCCAATCAAACTCCCCATGAGTTTCTTCTCCACTTAGAACAAAAACATCCTTAAATTCATATGGAAAAACAAAAGACCCCATATAGCCAAAACAATCCTAAGCAAAAAGAGCAACATAGGGAGCACAACCATACCAGACTTCATACTATATTACAGGTCTATAGTCATAAAAACAGCCTGGTACTGGCACAAAAACAGACCTGTAGATCAATGGAACAAAACTGAAGATCCAAACCTGAGCACATGCAATTTCGGCCACCTCATATTTGACAAGGGGGCCAAGAAGTCTCAATGGAGGAAAGACATCATCTTCTGCAAATGGTGCTGGTAAAACTGGATTGCCACTTGTAGAAAGATGAAGCTGAACATCCTTACCTTTCGACACGTACAAAAGTGAACTCCAAATGGATCAAAGACCTCAGTGTGAAACCAGAAACCCAGAAGATGATAGAAGAAAACATCAGCCGTAACCTACAAAATAAGGACATAGGAAAAGACTTTCTAAATCAGACAGCAGCTGCGTTGGAAACAATGTCAACAATAGACAAGTTGGACCTCATTAAACACTGTCTTATTCTTAAGGTGATATTCTATCTTTCCATGTTTTCTAGACCATTATCTCAAATTGGACAAATAAATACCTGTTCATTCTTGGTTAAGCACAGACAAACACCCATCTGTTTCTTGAACTATTTCAGGTACAGTGACCACATATCTCTTCCCATCTGTGAGATGTATGCAGGTCCATGTAATCAGTCCTTCTAGACAGCTCTGTTTTAATACAGTGCCAATAGTTTATTACCTCTCATTTTATGTTAACCAAGATGTAGAATTCTAATTTATAAAAAAAATGTGAAACTATAAAGCAGGGTAAACGATTGACTTGGAAGAACAATTTAAAGCCAGTATTCTAACAATGACAAATGTGTTCAGCTTTTCAAAGTGAATTGTTTGGAGAAAGAATTTACTGGATGTTTACTTTTCAGTTAATTAAACTTAAAAATAAGTATTTTTCTTGATTATCACAATGTACTAAAATATTCTCCTTGCAGGAACTAAATGTGATATAATTACAAAATGGTAGTTACATAAGTAACAAAAATTGCCCTTACTACCTTAAATATTAGTAGGTTCTTTTATAACTTTAGCACAGCAGTAGGATATGTTTAGTGATTACTACTGCATCAAATAAAATTTAACTCCCTAGCTAGACCTAGGTATGGTGGAACATTCCTGTAATTGCATATTCAGGAGGTGGAGACAGGATGACAACAGGTTCAAAAGTTCTAGGCTGGTCTGGGCTCTGTCTCAAAAATATAAACCAAGTTCAATCAAACACAAACATAAATTTCTCTTGTTGGAAAATTTAATTGTATTATTCATTATGCTGTGCTCTTGATTGTATCCTCTCCATGTTAATTTTCAAATTTACTTGTGCTTTTATTACAGTTTTTGTTTGCTCAACATTGTCTTAAAACTCACATATATTTTCAGTGCTGGGGATGCAACTCAAGCTATTATATATGCTGGGCCAGCACTTTACCAATGAGCTATATCTCCAGTTATTTTAATAAAATAAAGATTTGGGGCTCAGGGCTCAATGGTAAACAGTACTGGCTGCTCTTAGAGGACCCAGGTTCGGATCTTAGCAGCCACATCGTGGCCAATAACTGTTTATAACTCCAGTTTCAGGGTATCTGACACCCTCTTCTGACCTCTATGGCCACTATACAACATGGATACACCTACACACATGTGGGCAATACATTCATACACATAAAATATGATTTAGCTTGTTTTCTTTTCCAAGTAAATGTTTCAGTCAGTATACACAGATAATGGACTTCACCATCACATTTGCACACATGTATCACATGCATATTACTGCATTTCTCATAGGTACCATCCCTGTGGGTCTAGTTCAAATAGTTCCCTTTCTGCTCCCATGCCATCTGCACGAAACAGAATACGATATTTGTTCTTCAGAGTCTGGTTTATTCACTTACATGATATTCTCCAATTGTAACCATTTTCCTTAAAATTTCATTCATAACAAATTTCATTCTTCTTTACAGATAAAAACTCATCTGTTGTATGCATATATGACACACTTTGTTATTCATTCATGTGTTGATGGACAACTAGATTGGTTCATATCTTGGCTATTGTGCATAATGCAACACTAAGCCTAAAAGTACAAGTATCTCTGTGGCACACTGACCCAAATTCCTTCAGTTATCTACCAAGAGGCATGGCTAGGTCTTATGTTATTTCTTTGCTTTGGTTTTGAGACATTTCCATGCTTATTTCCATACTGGCTGTACCAGTTTACTTTGCTACTAATGGGTAGAAAGGTTGCTCTTTCTCCACATCCTGGCCAGTATGTGTTATAGTTTTTTCCCCCGATGAGAGCCATTTCGAGTAAAATGAGCTGGACTCTCAATATAATTTTAATTTGCATTTCCCTGACTGCTAAGGATGATGGACATTGTTTCCAATTATTTACAGGCCATCTGTATTTCTCTTTTCGAAAACTGTTCAGCTCATTGCATATATATTGATTGGATGATTTTTTTTTGGCATTTTATTTTTGGAACTCTTTGTAGAGTCTAGATATTAATCTCACCATTTCAATATAGTTGGCGAGAGTTTTCCCCAGCTTTGTAGACATTCTCTTGAAAATGCTTATTGCTCCTGTTTCAGTCTGATGCCTCTCAACTTCATCCAATCTTATCTATTTCATGAGCTGTTGGAGTTCTGTTTAGAAAGTCTTAAAGCATCTTCCCTAGGTTCTCTCTGTAGAATTTTTAGCTTCAGGAGTTAATGTCTTTGACCCATTTTTAATTGATTTTTGTGCCAGGTGAAAGAGATGGATCTAGGGGCTGGAGAGATGGCCTAGTGGTTAAGAGCACCGACTGCTCTTGCAGAGGACCTCAGTTCAATCCCAAGCACCCACATGGTGGGCTGAGAACCATCTTTAACTCCAGTTCCGGGGGAATCCGACACACCCTTTCTGATTTCCTCAGCATTGCACGACATGGGTGCATAGACCTACATGCAGACACAGTACATTTATACACATAAATAAATAAATAAAAATAAAAAATATAAATAAAATTGAAGGTCGCAATTCTTAAAAAAAGAAAGAGATAGATCTAGTTTCATTCTTTTTTTTCAATGAAAATAGAAATATTTATTAGAAACAGAAAAATATTGCCTTTTGAATTGCTCACTTAAATCCCATTAAAAACCATTAAATGAGTCTAGACTGGGATCAGGACAGAATTTGCAACAATTTCTGGAATGGTCCTGTATTAGTCAGTTTTCTGTTGCTGTGATAAAACACCAGACCAAGGAACTTATAAAAGGAAGAGTTTATCTGAGCTTACGATTGGGGGTTCCAGGGAATTACAGTCCATTGTGGCGGGAGGTGTGGCGGCTGGATCTGAAGCAGCAAACCGAGGGTCACATGTCGCAAAGAGCACAGGAAACAGAGAGAGGGCAACTGTATACCATGAAGCTTGTTAAACTCACTAAGTCTGCCCCTAGCTACACACTTCCTCTAGCACTGCCACACCCTCCAAGACCTCCAAAAACAGCGCCACCAACTGGAGACAAATGTCTGAATACCTAGAGCCTATGGGGGACACTCATCCAAACCACCACAGGTCCTAAACATCCTTCTTGATTTTGGTCTGTGTCTTTGTGAAAAGTGGCTTTCAGCATCAACAATTATGAATTCAAAATATTGGTCAGCCCTGAGAAACACGAAGAATGCTCTCTTTCCTGTGTATCAAATATATTTTTCTCCAATTTTTAATTTTTATTTTTTTAACTATAAGTAAAAAGTTATGAGTACAAGCATCCTTCATGTAAAACCAATTTGTAAGTAGCTATGCCCAAACCCACACAGCCCAAGTCTCCCACCATCCAGCTGGTGGGGCTTATATGTACAATCAAGTTGATCAGATAAGTGTCCAGACTATGTTGCTGTAGTTTCACCACTCACCCCAATCGCAGCCCTTACATTCTACCACACCCGCTCTTCTGCAGATTGCTCCCTAGGCTTAGAAAAGGGGTACTGGTGGACGAGAAAGAACACAGTCTACTTTTTCTAGAGATGTCGTTTTGGACTCTGATCAGTTCTGGCTCTTTCCTTTCATGGGTTAACAGTTTGTTCAGGAATAACCTTTCAATCCTACTAATGAAGCACAAGCAATTAGATATATAGGTATTTAAACAGTACTAATTATTATGGTAGGTAACTTTGGTATAGACACAGATGTTTGGATGGTATGCTAATTCATGAATTATATTTTTTCTGTAAAAGATGACAAGGTCTTACTGTGGATAATAACTTCTCCTAACCAGTAGAGGATGTAAGCTTGTGGCATCAGCTGTGAGTTATTTCTCCAAGGAGATAGCTAATAGCCAATTACATGTGGCTGACACAGCTGCACAGTATTTCTAGGCAGGTGATGTATAGCTGATGCTGACAGAGGAGTCTTTCTTGACTCAAGGAGACCAATATTTGCTTTAATGGTTTAGTGGCCTTTGGTAACACTCTGGCATTCCAGAGACCAATTGTACACTTGCAAGTGTGGTCTCAATACATCTTTCCCACGCATGCATTAGGTCTTTGACAGCAGGGCCATACTGCCTCTCTTCTTGCAGGTATCCCAGTTTACAGGCAAGAAGCCTTTACCTTTTTGTGGGGGGCTTGGATCCCTGGCCAACATCTCCTTGGCAGAATAATCCATTGCTGATATAAGAGCTCTCCTGTATTAATATATTTTGCTTAAATGCACAGCTTGAAAAGACTTTAGTATTATATTTGGATCTGAATAGAGAATAATCCTTTTCACAGATCCCATGTCTATTAGTCAATTAAAGAAAGCAGTTATACAGGTTTTGTAGGAGATTACCTCTATAACAGTCGGTTCTAAGTTACGGTTAGAGAATGACCTCATTACCATCATGTATTTCTTTGTTCTATGAAAAGGAGGTAAGAAAGATCCTCATACTAAGACTCTGCAGTCCCTAGAAGGTAAGGTTCATTAGAATTCATTATAAACAGTTGTTACAAATAGGATCCACAGAGATATTTGATGTCTGTAGCAGTCTGAGGATTTTGTTCCTTTTAATGCTTAGATGGGCCAACTTCTCTGCTGGTATTTCTTGGTACATCCTGCACAGTGCAAAGCTGTACCTTTTCTTTCTCAGTCATTAAGTTGGTGACGTTTTGACCTGTGGGAACTTACAAATCTTTTCCCATAGTTAGTTTTAAGATTTAAATTGAAAATTTGACAAAAAGGTTTAATATATAACTGTATCCCCCCATTTTTTTATTTAGGTTTTTATTTTTTGAACCATGAGTCTCAAAAAGGCAGTTGTAGTACACATACCTATAGGCAGGAATCAAGCTGTAAATTTCATTAAATTTATCCAAGCTGTTTTGGGTGACTGTATGTTGTTAATTTGGGAAGCAAACTTATTTCCTTAAGTTAAATTATCCTACAGGTGAAAGAGAATGTTACAAGATGATACTGTATAACACAGAAATTATAGAGAACATTTGTATATGTTAATCCCAAGGTTATTGTTATACAGATTTTAAGTAAAACAAATGTGGACAACAATTTATATTTCCACTTAACTTAGATGTATTACTGCTTTTATTAAAACCTTTAAACTGATGTTGTTTAATATAGATATTTTTACTTTTACTGAATCCTAAAATACCATGTAGTTTGTAGATAGGATTTGGGCAAATTTGGATACTTGCTAAACTCACATCAATTAAATATACAGTAATTGAACATAGACTCATGTCCCTCTTCCACCCCTCCCACCCCTCCAGTTTCACCATTTCAGTCAGTTTTTGATGCAGTCTTTCTGTTGTTCTTTCCAATATGCATCCCTCCCCACAAGAAGTATTTACAACTGGGTTATTGATGCTAGCATCCACAGATGAGGGATACCATTCATCGTTTGCTTTTCTGGGACTGTGTTCTTCACTTAACATAATATCTTCTACTTCCATCCATTTACCTGCAAAGTTCATATGTTATCTTTCTTTACTGCTGCATAAAACTCTATTTTGTAGATGTACCACATTTTCTCTATCCACTCTTCAGTTGAGGGACATTTGGGTTGGTTCCAGCTTTTTGCTATTGTGAAAAGAGCTGCAATAAATATAGCTGTGCATGTATTTCTGCAGTAAGATGAGTCCTGTGGGTATATACCCAGGAGTGGTATGACTGGGTCAAATGGCAAGCTCATTCTGAGTTTTCCAAGGGTTCTCCACACTACTTTCCATAGTGGCTGTACAAGATTACATTCCCACCAGCAATGGATGAGTGTTCCCCTTTCCCCACAACCTCTCCAGCACTTGGCATCATTTGTTTTCTTGATCCTAGCCAGTCTTATTAGAGTAATATGATATCTTAAAGTAGTTTTAATATGCATTTCTCTAATTATTATTGATGCTGAACACTTTTTGAGATGTTTCTCAGCCATCTCTAATTCCTCCTCTGTGAAGTCTCTATTCAGTTCTTTGCTCCATCTTTTGAGTGATTCATTTGTTTTCTTTCTTCTTTGTTTTTTGAGTAGTTTGTATACTCTGGAAATCAATGCTTTTTCAGATGTATCTGCAGTGAAGGTTTCCTCCCACTCTGTGGGTTTTCTTTTCACTTCCTTTATTGTTTCTTTTGATGTATAGAAGCTTTTGAATTTAATGAGGTCCCATTTGTCAATTGTTGATCTTATTTCTTGTGCAGCTGCTGTCTGGTTTAGGAAGTCTTTTCCGATGCCTATGTCTTGTAGTCTGCTGCCAAATTTTTCTTCTATCACCTCCAGAGTTTTGAGTTTCATGCTGAGGTCTTTGATCCACTTGGAGTTGACTTTTGTACAGGGCAAGAGGTAGGGTTTTAATTTCATTCTTCTACAGGTGGTGATCCAGTTTTGCCAGCACCACTTGCTGAAGATGCTGTCTTTCCTCCATTGTGTCTTCTTGGCCCCCTCGTCAAATATGAGGTGGCCAAAATTGTATGTGCTCATGTTTGGATCTTCAGCATTGTTCGAATGGTCAACTGGTCTGTTTTTATACTGCAGATCAAAACACTGATCTCCAGAGTATCCAAACTACTCAAAAAACAAAGAAGAAAGAAAACAAATGAATCACTCAAAAGATGGAGCAAAGAACTGAATAGAGACTTCACAGAGGAGGAATTAGAGATGGCTGAGAAACATCTTAAAAACAGTTCAACATCACTAATAATCAGGGAAATGCAAATAAGACCACTTTAAAATACCATATCACTCCAATAAGACTGGCCAGGATCAAGAAAACAAATGAGGCCACGTGCTGGAGAGGTTGTGGGGAAAGGGGAACACTCATCCATTGCTGGTGGGAATGTAAACTTGTACAGCCACTATGGAAAGTAGTGTGGAGAACCCTTGGAAGACTCAAAATGAGCTTGCCATTTGACCCAGTCATACCACTCCTGGGTATATACCCACAAGACTCATCTTACTGCAGAAATATATGCACAGCTATGTTTATTGCAGCTCTTTTCACAATAGCAAAAAGCTGGAACCAACCCAAATGTCCCTCAACTGATGAGTGGATAGAGAAAACATGTACACAACGAGTTCTATGCAGCAGTAAATAAATATAATATCATGAACTTTGCAGGTAAATGGATGGAGCTAGAAGATATTATGTTAAGTGAAGTAACACAGTCCCAGAAAAACAAACGATGACCGGTATCCCTCATCTGTGGATGCTAGCATCAATAACCTAGTTGAAAATATTTCTTGTCTAGAGGGATACAAATTGAAAGATCAACCACAGAAAGACTGCATCAAAAAACTGACTGAAATGGTGAATCAAGAGGGGTGGGTAGGTTGGGAGAGGGACACGTGTCTATATTCAATTAATGTATATTTAATTGATGCAAGTTCAACAAGTATCCAATTTTGCCCAAACTCTATCTACAAATTACATAGTATTTTAGGACTTAGTAAAAGTAAAAATGTATAAGTTAAATGACATCGGTTTAAAGGTTTTGATAAAAATGGTGATACATCTGAGTTAATTGGAAATACAAATTGTTGTTTTTCATATTTGTTTTACTTAAAATCTGTATATCAATAACCTTGGGATTAACATATACAAATGTTTTCTTTAATCTTTGTGTTATACAGTATCATCTTGTAACATTATCTTTTACCTGTAGGATAATTTAACTTAAGTAATTAAGTTTGCATCCCAAATTGACAACATACAGTCACCCAAGACAGCTTGGATAAATTTAATGAAATTTACAGCTTGATTCCTGCCTATAGGTATGTGTACTACAGCTGCCTTTTTGAGACTCATGGGTCAAAAAATAAAAACCTAGAATTAAAAAAAAGGTGGGATACAGTTATATATTATACCTTTTTGCAAAAAATTTTTCAATTTAATCTTAAAACTAACTAAGGGGAAAAGATTTGTATGTTCTCACAGGTCAAAACATCATCAACTTAATGACTGAGAAAGAAAAGATACAGCCTTGCATTGTGTAGGATGTACCAAGAAATACCAGCAGAGAAGTTGGCCCATCTAAGCATTAAAAGGAGGAAAAACCTCAAACTGCTACAGGCATCAAACATCTCTGTGGATCATATTTGTAACAACTGTTTATAAAGAGTCCTAATGAACCTTACCTTCTAGGTGCTGCATAGTTTTAATATGAGAGACTTTCTTACCTCCTTTTCATAGAACAAAGAAAAATATGAGGGTAATGAAGTCAATCTCTAACCGTAAATTAAAGCTGACTGTTATAGAGGTTATCTCTTATAAAATCGGTAAAAACTCCTTTCTTTAATTGGCTAATAGACATAGGAACTGTGAAAAGGATTATTCTCTATTCGGATCCAAATATAATACTAGAGTCTCTCTAAGCTGTGCATTTAAGCAAAATATATTAATACAGGAGTGCTCTGATATCAGCAATGGATTATTCTGCCAAGGAGATGTTGGCTAGGGGATCCAAGCCCCCACCCCCAAAAGATAAAGGCTTCTTGCCTGTAAACTGGGATACCTGCAAGAAGAGAGGCGGTATGGCCCTGCTGTCGAAGACCTGATGTAAGCATGGGAAAGATGTATTGAGACCACACTTGCAAGTGTACAGTTGGTCTCTGGAATGCCAGAGAGTGCTACCAAAGGCCACTAAACCAATGAAGCAAATATTGGTCTCCTCGAGTCAAGCAAGACTCCTCTATCAGCATCAGCTACACCTCACCTGCCTGAAAATATTGTGCAGCAGTGGCAGCCATATGTCTGTATATCCCAAATCTAATTGACTCTTAGCTCTCTCCTTGGAGGAATAACTCATGGTTGATGCCACAAGCTTACATCCTCTAGTGGTTTGGAGAAGTTATAAGCCACAGTAAGACCTTGTCATCTTTTACAGAAAAAACGTAATTCATGGATTAGCATATCATCCAAACAGCTGTGTCTATACCAAAGTAACCTACAATAATAATTAGTACTTTTAAAATATCTATATATCTAATTGCCTGTGCTTCATTAGTAGGATTGAAAGGTTTTTCCTAAACAAACTGTCAGCCCATGAAAAGAAACAGCCAGAACTGGTTAGAGTCCAAAACAACATCTCTAGAGAAAGCAGACTGTTTTGCTTCTCGTCCACCTGTGCCCCTTTTCTAAGCCTAGGGAACAATCTGTGGAAGAGGGGGCATGGTAGAAGGTAAGGGCTGCAATTGGCTGAATGGTGAAAGTACAGCAATATAATCTGGACACTTATTTGATCAACTTGATTGTACATACGAGCCCCTGGATGGTAAGACCCTTGGGCTGTGTGGGTTTGGGCACAACTGCTTGCAAATTGGTTTTACATGAAGGATGCTTGTACTCTTTTGTCTGATATTAAAATAGCAACACCTGCTTTCTTTTTGGTACCATTTGCTTGGAATACTTTCTTCCATCCCTTCACCTTAAGTTGGTTCCTATCCTTGAAATTGAGATGGGTTTCCTTTACACAGCATATAGATGGATTTTGTTTCCTAATCCATTTTCCCAGTCTATGTCTTTTGATTGGGGAGTTTAGTCCATTAATATTTATGGTTATAATTGAAAGATGGTTGTTGCTTCCTTTCACCTTATAATCCATTTGCATTTTTAGTTTCTGATTCTACTCCTACAGTTATTATTATTTTTTTTTTTTAAGTTTCTTTTCCTAGGTGCTTGGGGATAGTTGCTTCTCTCTTCTGTCCTTTGAATTACTTCAACTATTTTCTGAAGAGTTGGATTTCCAGACATGTATTCTATCATCTTGTTTATGTCCTGGAAGATTTTTCTCTCTCCTTCAACTATAATCGACATTTTCTGGGTGTGCTGGATAGCTTTAGTGTCAACTTGACACACCTGGGTTGAGGGAGCCTCAATTGGGGAATTGGCTCCATTGGATTGGCCTGTGACCACATCTGTGGAGTATTGTCTTGATGGTCAAGCAGTGTGGGAGGGCCCAGACCACAATGAGTAATTCCACCCTGGGCAGGTTGTGTACTGTATAAGAAGGCGGGCTGGGCATGAGCCAGGGGAACAAGCCAGTGAACAGCATTCCTCCATGGCCTGTGCTTCAGCTCCTGCTTCCAGGTTCCTGCTCTTGGGTTCCTGTCTTGGGCTCCCTAAGTGATGAACTGTGACCCAGGAGATGTGTGCTGAATAAACACTTTCCTCCCCAAGTTGGTGTCGGTCAGAGCGTTTTGTCACAGCAATGGAAGACAAACTACAACACTGGGTAAAGTATTCTGGGTTGGCATCCATAGTCCTTTAACACAGGAAATGCTTTGCTCCATGTTCTTCTTGCTTTCATGGTTTGTGCTGAGAAGTCAGTTGTAATTCTGATGGGTTTCCTTTTGTATGTGACTTTTTTTTCTTCTGTAGCTTTCAGAATTTTGTCTTTGTTTTGGGCATCTAGCATTTTAACTATGATATGGCATGGGGATTTTCTTCTGTGATCTTTTCTATTTGGAGTCCTATGTGCTTCTTGTATTTGAATGGGTTTGTCTATTTTTAGTTTGGGAAATTTTCGTCTATTATTCTGTTGAAGATCTGACCAATACTATTCTCTTGAGATTCTTTTCCTTCCTCTATTCCTATGATGCAGAGGTTTGATCTTTTCATAGTGTCCCATATTTCCTGGTTGTTCCACTTTTGTGTATTTTTAAATTTTTTACAATCTTTATTTGAGTTTTTTAGTTGCTCTGTGTTATCTTCCAGGTCTGATATTCTTTGTTCTGCTTCCTCCATTCTATTTCTGAGGCTTTTCCCTTTCCTTTCTTCTTGATTGGATGAGTGTTCTATTTCTTTTTTCATTTTATCCCGTGATTTCTTTAGTATTTCCATTTCCTTTTTGAGCTTCTCAATCTCTTCTTGGTGCTCCTTTTTTTGCTGGTTGGCTTCCTTTTTCAGTGTTTCTACTTTCTTCTGGAGTTTGTTTTTTTCTCCCTCTAATTCTTTCTGGAGTTTGTCATTCTCTTCCTTTAGTTCTTTCCGAAGTTTGTCATTGTGTCCCTCTAGTTCCTTTTTGAGTTTTTCATTCTCTCTCCTTAGCTCTCTGACTTCTTTATTTTCATTAATTTCTCTACAGAGGTCTGCAATTATTCCTCTAGGATCTGTTTCTTGGGTCACCTCCAAGGAGATCCCACTGTAGCTATCTCCTACAGGGTTGCCAGAGCTTGGTGCAGAATTATCCTGCACCTTTCCCATATTATACCTTCACTGTGTTCCTGGCATGAGGGTCCCCCCCCCTTTTTTTTGCCTGTATTCCGATGCCAATCACAAATGTCTTTTCACTATGTTAGAGGCTGGTTTTGGGTGCCTCCTTCCTTCCAATGCTTTTTTTCCCCTCCTACTTGTTTATGGAGTGTTGACTTGCCTAGGTTTCAGGCTTTCAATTTTGTTTATATATTGGATGTTGGAAGTCTAAGTCACTTTTCCCTTCCTGTTCTGAAGGTTCTCCAAGAAAATTCACTTGGATACTCTCTCATCAATTCCGGTTGGCGGGGGTGGGGGGTAGGGGAGTGGGGAGGTATGGGGTAGTGGGGAGTACCTGTCTGGAGCGAGTTCTGGGCTCATGTGCTTCAGGAGCACCCTGCACAAAGACACAATAGGGCCAAACCAAACCCACCCGGCCCCTGCTGCAAAGGAGAAGGGCGGCTCTGCCCAGAAAGCCACCCCCTACAAGTGTTTAGAATTTAGACCCTTTTCCAGCAACCCAAAGTCAATCTACCCTAAAATCTACTTGTCTGGAGTGAGTTCTGGGCTCCTGTGCTTCAGGAGCACCCTGCACAAAGACATAATGGCGCCAAACCCTAGTTTCATTCTTCTACCATGGAGATACTAAGTTTCTTAGCACCATTAATCAGACATCTTGTCTTTCCCAATATCCGTTTTTGACAATTCTGTTGAAATATAAGTGGCTGTGCCATTATGAGTTAACTTTAGGGTCTTCTGTTAGCCTATGTGTCTGTTTTTGTGCCCGCACTGTGGTGTTTTTGTTACTATGACTTTGTAGTATAATCTGAGATCAGGCAATGTGAGTGATACTTCAGCATTGTTCTTTCTTCTAAGAACTGCTTTGGCTATTTGCATGCAAGCAAAGGGGCCACTTCAAGTTGACAGCAAGAAACAAGGGTTGGGGTGCCAGCAAGATGTGTGGCATGACTCACAATCAACTGGCCATGGTAACATTTGAAAATGGAAAAATAACACCATCTAGAGAATTCAGCAGTCTTGAGAGGCTGAAAAGCACCAGAATACAGACTCCCAATCTGGAGTCTCTAAGAGCAACAGCAGCTAATACCTTGCTTTTGGTCTGATAATAGGTATGTAAGACTTCTGATCTCCAGAATCACAGTACATTCCTACTGGTTTAAACCTGAAAGTTTGTGGTTATTGCAGTGGTAGCAGTCACTAAGCAATGCAGGCTGTAGTAAGGAATGCAGGCTGTAGTAAGGAATGCAGGCTGTAGTAAGCAATGCCGGCTGTAGTAAGGAATGCAGGCTGTAGTAAGCAATGCAGGCTGTAGTGAGGAAGTAGGCTGTAGTAAGGAATGCAGGCTGTAGTAAGCAATGCAGGCTGTAGTAAGCAATGCAGGCTGTAGTAAGGAATGCTGGCTGTAGTAAGGAATGCTGGCTGTAATAAGCAATGCAGGCTGTAGTAAGGAATGCAGGCTGTAGTAAGGAATGCGGCTGTAGTAAGGAATGCAGGCTGTATTAAGCAATGCAGGCTGTACTAGGGATTGAAAGACTTTCTTTCTGAAAATTCCATGACTGTTTTCTGATGGCCATTGTTTCTGTTCATGTGACATCAGTTAAGGTATTTTATAAATATTCTGGTTCTTTTCTCTTTTAGATACTGGGCAGGATTATATTTCTCCAGTTTTTCATTTGTTTGGGGACAGGATCTTGCTCTGCAGCCTTAGCTGGCCGCAAACTCCAGGTCCTCCTGCCTCAGTCCTCATGCTAGGACCGCAGCTTCTCTGCTCTTTATGAATCTGGTGTTTCTTTACTTATGGGTTTTAAGTTTTCATTCTGTAGTTTGGGCTTGCCTGGAGTTCACTGTATAGCCCAGTGAATGATAAAGCTTTCTGTCTCACTGCCCCCAAGTGTTTAAATTATGAGTATGAGTCACCACATCCAAATTTATTTCAGTTTTAATTGATGCATGATAATTGTTCAGACTTACAGGGTTCAAGGCGACATTTTGAGCTAAATGCATGAACACTGTATAATAATCAGATTGAGGTAAGTGGTTTATCCCTCATATCAAACATTTCCCATTTCATTGTGGTGGAATCCTCATCATCCTTCTGTAGTGTTGCCTTTAGGCCTAGGAGGATATCAAGACCCTTATTTAATTGAATTTAGTTTTAATATCTCTTAAAATATTTTTTACATTATAAAGTATATCTTTTACTTCTGGACATTTTATTTTATGTATGGTGTGTGTGTGTGTGTGTGTGTGTGTGCACTTTCTTGTATGCGAATGAGAGTTCACTTGTGCCATATCACACATGTGAGGTCTGAGAAAAGCCTTAGGTTGCAGTCCTTGTTTTCCACGCTGTTTAAGACAGGGTCTTTGCCGGGCATGGTGGCGCACGCCTTTAATCCTAGCGCTTGGGAGGCAGAGGCAGGAAGATCTTTGTGAGTTCAAGGCCAGCCTGGTCTACACAGCAAAATCCAGGACAGCTGAGGCTACAGGGAGACCCTGTCTCAAAAAGACCAAAATAAAAAAAAAAAAAAAAAACCAGAAAAGAAAAAAAAAAACACCTTTAAATTTCTTCTTTTCTGTAAATCATGTAAAGTTGAGATCAGGCTCTTAGTTGGTAATTAAAGAATGTTACCATTTCAATAGATCAGTTTCAGGTCTTAGTCCTGCAAAAATATTTCAAAGGCATAGAATACCAATAAGACCAGTGTGTGCATCACATGGATGTGTCCAAATAAATGTTTATTTGTATAAGAAATGAAATTTCATTTGGGGAGATGGCTCTGTTTGTAAGAGATCTTGCTGCACAACAACCACATTGAAAAGCGGGGCATGGCTATGTATGTGCTCCTGCTGTAACCTCTGCTCTGTCTGGGACAGAGATGGAAGGATGGCTATGGCTTGCTGGTTGCTGCTAGTCCAGCTTAAATGTCTAGCTTCTGTTTTGGTGAGAAACTTTGTTTCAAGGGAGTAAGGAAGAAAGTGACAGAGCAGACATCCAAGTTTTCTGGGGACTGATGTATTTCTTCTTTTCTTCCCATGTGTGCACATACAACTGCTCATGTACCACATACATAAATTACACAAATGCAACGTGCAGAGAGAGAGAGAGAGAGAGAGAGAGAGAGAGAGAGAGAGAGAACACTATACAGTCTTCCTTAATGTAGGATCTTTAGTCTCAGCAGAATAGGACTAGGAAGACAGTGGTTAAAAGATGGACTGATGATAGGAAATATCATCACAGAGAAAAAGAATACTATAAATATAGACTAAACACCACAAAATATATATTTGACTGCTAAGAATCCCTCCTAAGTGGTAACTTCAGTAATTTTAAATTTCCTAGCTATGTCCCCTCTCTTTACACTTCTAATATGCTCATATTAATACATTTCACTCTGTCAAGCTCATGCCTTATATTTTTGTTTCTCATTTTACTGACTTATTTATACATTCTCAGGCTCTTTTGATTCACTCATTCAAGAACTATTCATAGAAGGCATATACAAAGGTGTTGGTGACACCGCAGTTAATGTGGCAGATAATGTCTCTGCTCTCAAAGAACAGGTGGTCCACTGAGGAAAGTGATCAGCATAGCAACTAACTCATGAGAGAATTCAAATGTCAATGAGAGAAGAATATAAAGCATAGAAATGTTAAGCAAGGAAGGGAGTGTACAAGGAAGATGTAATTAATTTCTTCTCTGAATCCTCAGCATATCATCTTTGTTCAACTTTTTCTGATGTAGTGTACAAATATGGCCACCTCAGTTTTTACATGCAAAACATGACAATAGCTAATCTTCTTTTAGGATACTTATATTAGGGCCAACACACTCTTCCCTGAAAGCCATTCTGCAGGTGTCTGTTCTTGTCTGCTTCTTAAACCAAATACTGGCAAAGTCACTGGAATTTCTATGATCTTAAATAATCAAAACCTCAAAAAAGCAGGAGCTAGGCTCATCATCCCCAGATCACCTGGGAAACAGGTAAAAAACACTTTGCTTCCTCAAGATCTTGTTTATCTATAGCACATTGACTTAAGTAGTTGTTTAAGGTACAGTTTTATCAAGTATATGGGTGAGTCCTCTTGTGTGTGGAAAAGTCTACAAGTTGCCTCAGATGATTGGTATTTATCTCATTATAAGACTCCTGGTGAAGAAATGTTCTCTCAGTTTGATGAGGCCGCTCTATGTTCACCAGATTACAATGATGAGGAGGTCCATTCCAAACTTTACAAGTGATCAGTTGCATCCTCTGAGAAACTTTAGGATAAGTTCTTCATTCTTAATATGCTGTTGTTTATAAATGTGATGCATTTGTTATGTTTTTCCTTCAATGCAATTGAATATAGGTTTATATGACATTTTAAATTCTGAGATATCTGATTTTATAGTTTAAAAGTTTATTTTTGACCATCAATTTTTCTAGCATCTTTTGCAAACAACATTGTTTATTTAGTTTCATAGATTTATACAATAACTTTTAGTTATTTTCACCCTATTATTCATTCTCAGCTCCTCTTGTCTTCCACTGAAAAGCTTCCACTTCCCAAACAGTCCCTCTCCATTGTGTGTAATCTACTGTTTAATTGGGGATGTTTCCATGTGCATGGGTAGAAAGTTATTGACTGGATTATGGGTAGCTTTTCAGTGGCTATACCATTAAAGAAAATAATACTCCCTACCTAGTCAACATTATCTGCCAATAGACTCTCAGGGAGGGGTAGGGTTTCATGAGTCCCTCTAGGAGAGTGCTCAGGCCCAAACAGAATATCTCTATCACTTCCAAGACTCATAGAACATCCCAAAAGAGGGATCAGGAAGAAATAAGAGCCAGAGAATAGATAAACGTGCTGCAATTTTTGGGGGGGGGGTAGGTCATGGTTGTGGTGTCCATGAACTCACTGCAGCTGTGGGTATCCCTACAAGACCTGCTTTGGTCTGGCCCATCAGTATTTTATCATTCTCATTTAAAAATAATTGCCATTAACTACATATTTGAAAGCTTGAATTTGTCATCCAAAGGTTTTATTTTTTTCTTGTTTCCTGTATATTTTCACATGGTTTTAGCTAGCCATTTTATCATCTAATTCTCAACTTAATGTCTTACTTAAGTAATCTTTAATTTCCATCATGGTTGTTTCTTTCTTACTTCAAATCATTCTGTCCCACTTAAAAACTAAATTTCCCATTGTTTAAAATACATTTCTCCTAAAGTAAAGTTCTCATTATTTACTATTGGGAGGTAGATAATGTGCTCCCTTTATTATTGAATTTGTTACGGTGATTGAAAGGAAACTTTAATGGTTTTATCTCTGTACAAAGATATTCACATTTTTGATTTTTTAAAATCATCCTTATTTGTACAAGTATTTTGGTTGCTTATATGTTTACTGGTATGTGTGAGGTGACTCTGAAGGCTGGAAGAGGACAACAGAACCTACACATGTGTACTGGGAATTGATCCTGGGTCCCTGGAAGAACAGCAAGTGCTGGTAACCTCTGAGCTACCTCTCCAGCCCCTGATAATGACTATTATTTCCTGAGCAATTACTAGCCAGATTCTGTGATAGACAGTTTATTTTATTGTCTTCATTATTACTCTTGTAATGCTGGTGATGAACCCAGGGTGTTCATCACTCATGATCTACCATTGAACTATATTCCCAGCCCTTTGCATTGTTTTTTTTTTTTCTTTTTTTTTTTGTTCCCTCAAATTTGTATTGCTTCAACATATGTGTGTGTGTGTGTGTGTGTGTGTGTGTGTGTTTGTGTGTGTGTGTTTGTGTGTGTGAATACTAAAATTGTCATCTGAAAAAAAGCTGTATGTTATTTCCAAATCATATTTCAGGATTCATATTTTCCCTTTTAATCTTATGTTACTGTAAAATATGCCTACATACCCTCCACCCATATACCAAGATTACAAAGTCTGAAAATAAGTGGTAGGCTAATTCTAGAGCCTGTTAAGAAGTTCATATTATAAGAGCATAGTTGCTTTCAGATAAAGAGGAATATAACATTGACATTCTCATTTTGCCTTACAACTAGGTACTTGGTGTTAGCATCCACAAATGAGGGCTACCATTCTTTGTTTCTGGGACCGTGTTACTTCACTTAGCATAATGGCTTTGAGTTCCATCCATTTACTTAAAAAGTTCATGATGTTATCTTTCTTTACTGCTGTGTAGAACTCCATTGTGTAGATGTACCACATTTTCACTATCCCCTCGTCGGTTGAGGGGCACTTGGGTTGGTTCCAACTCTTTGCCATTGTGAAGAGAGCTGCAATAAACATAGATGTGCATGTATCTCTGTGGTAGGAAGAGTCTGGTGGATATATGCCTAGGAGTATGACTGGGTCAAGTGGTGAACTCATTTTGAGTCTTTTAAGTGCTCTCCACACTGCTTTCCACAGTGGTTGTACGAGTTTGCATTCCCACCAGCAGTGGATGAGTGTTCCCCTTCCCCCACAACCTCTCCAGCATTTGGTATCATTTGTTTACTTGATCTTAGCCAGTCTTATGGAAGTGAAATGATATCTTAAAGTGATTTGCATTTCCTTAATTATTAGCGATGTTGAACACTTTTAAAGGTGATTCACAGCCATGTTTATTTCCTCACTTGTGAAGTCTCTGTTCAGCTCTTTACTCTATCTTTTGAGTGAGTCATTTGTTTTCTTTGTTTTTTGAGAAGTCTTATATGCTGGAAGTTAATGCTCTCTCAGATGTGAAGGTGAAGGTTTCCTCCCACTCTGTCAATTCTCTCTTCACTTCATTGATTGTTTCTTTCACTGTAAAGAAGCTTTTGAGTTTAATGAGGTCCCACTTGTCAACTATCACCCTTATTTCCTGTGCAGTTGCTGTCTGATTTAGAAAGTCTTCTCCTATGCCTATGTCTTATAGGTTGCTGCCAACGTTTTCTTCTATCACCTTCAGAGATTCAGTTTTCACATTAAGGTCTTTGATCCATTTCAAATTGATTTTTGTACAGGGTGAGGGGTAGGGGTTTAATTTTATTCTTTTACAATTGCTGATCCAGTTTTTCCAGCATCATTTGCTGAAGATGCTGTCTTTCCTCCATTATGTCTTCTTGGCCACTTTGTCAAATATGAGGTGGCTGAAATTATATGTGCTCAAGTTTGGATCTTCAGTTTTGTTACATTGGTCTACAGGTCTCTTTCTGTGCCAGTACCAGGCTGTTTTTATGACTATAGCCCTGTAACATAGTTTGGTCAGATATAGTGATTCCCCCATATTGCTTTTTTCTCAGGGCTGCTTTCACTATTCAGGGTATTTTGTTTTTCCATATGAATTTAAGGATTTTTTTCCAAGTCTGTGAAGAAACTAATGGGATTTTTCTAAGTTAATTTGTATCCTGCCACCTTACTGAAACTCTTCTTTCTAGGAGTTTTCTGGTAGAGTTTTTAGCATCCCTTAGGTAAACTATCATGTTATCTGCAAAAAGGGATAGCTTGACTACCTCTTTTCCAGTTAGTACTCCTTTAATTTCCCTTTCTTGTCTTATTGTCCTAGCAAGCATTTCAAGCACTATATTGAAGAGGAGTGGCCAGAGGGGACAGCCTTGTTGGGTTCCTGCCTTTAAGGTGAATGCTTCTAACTTTTCTCCATTTAGGATGATGTTGGCTGTGGGTTTGTTGTATATGGCTTTGATTACATTGAGGAATGATCCCTCCAGTCGAGTTCCCTCTAGGACTTTAAGCATTAAGAGATTGCTGGATTTTGTTAAAAGCTTTTTCTGCATCAATTGAGATGATTGTGTTGTTTTTGTCTTTCAGTCACAATTTATGTGTTTTATGATTTTTATTGATTTACATATTTGAACCTTGCATCTCTGGTATGAATCCAACTTGGTCATGATGGATGATCTTTTTGATGTGGTTCTATATGCAGTTTGCAAGTATTTTTTTGAGAATTTTTGCATCTATGTTCATTAATGAGATGGGTCTATAGTTTCATTTTTTCACTGTACCTTTGTCTGGTTTTGGTATTAGAGTGATGCTGGCTTCATGGAAGGAATTGGGGGCTTTCCCTCTGTTTGTATCCTTTTGAACAGTTTGAGTAGTAATGGTTGTAAATCTTCTTTAAATGTTTTATAATTCTGCTGTGAAGCCATTTGGGCCTAGACTTTTTTTTTGGTTGGGAGGATTTTTATTACATTTTCAATTTCCTCAAATATTATGGATCTGTTTAAGCTGTCAGTCTCTTCTTGGTCAAGCTTTGTTGATTTCCAGGATTTCATATATTCATACATTTCTCTTAGGTTTTCAAATTTAGTAGAATATAGGTTTCTGAAGTAGTCTTGTATGATTGTCTGGATCTTTACCTTGTCTGTTGTGATGGTTCCCATTTCATCAGGAATTCTACCAATTTGGAGTTGCTCTTTCTTTCTTTTGGTTAACTGAGCTAGAGGTCTGTCTATCATTTTATCTTTTCAAAGAACCAACTTTTGGATTCATTGATTGTATTGCTTTCTTTGTTTCTCTTTCATTGATTTCTGCTCTGAGTTTTGTTATTTCTTTCTGTCTGTTGGGTTTAAGCTTCATTTGTTGTCTCTGTAGTGTCTTTAGCTGCAGTGTTAGATCATTTATTTGTGCTCTTTATGTTTTAAATTACTATTGACCCTTTAATAAAAAGACGAAACTGATAGAATGGAGAATGATTCAGGAAGAGAACTTCAGTACATGAGGCCCTACATGCTGTCTTCAGTGGTGTGACTTTGAAGCCACCAACACAATTTGTCACTCTCAAAATGGCTAGGAAGCTGGATTGGGACCATGTTTTTGTTTGTCTTCAGTTGCTGTGACAAAACACACTGACCACTTCCAACTTGAGAAGGAAAGGTTTTATTCAGCTTACATCTCCTGGGAACAGTTTATCATTCAGGGAGCCCAAGATGGGAACTCATAGCAGGAACCTGGAGGCAGGAGCTGTAGCACAGGCCATGGAGGAATGCTTCTTACTGGCTTGCTCCTCTGACCCATGTCCAGCCTGGTTTCTTATACCAAACACAATAACCTGCCCAGGGGTGGAACCACCCATGGCTGGCTGAGCCCTCCCACATTGCTCAACAATCAAGAAAATACTCCACAGACATGATCACAGGCCAGTCCAATAGAGCCAATTCCCCAACTGAAGTTCCCTCAACCCAGGTGTGTCAAGTTGACACTAAAGCTATCTAGCACAGATCACATGGTTTTCTATTTCTTTTTATCTCTTTTGTATTGATATTTTTCTCATATCCTAATCAGTGCCCTTCCACTGTCTACTGTGAGACTCTGCTCAGCCCCTTGTGGCCCCTCAGATGCATCTAGCTTACTTAGACCATTCTTTTTCTAACACATCTGGTAATACAAAACAAAAATCACCAAAATTAATTGATTACTTCATGTTCATATGTGAATAGTTGATGGTTCAGAGCGTGGTTTGGAATCTTATTAATCTTTATTTGATCTAAGTGAGGGAGAGAACACTTTTGAGAGCCTTTTCAAGGCCTCTTGCTTCTTCTTGGCAGATGGTCTGAAACTCCATTCTGGTATATTAAAACAGTAATCAGCAACACAATGTGTTAATTCTGAAAGAAGCTTCTTACACCTGAAGTGATATAGATATGTATCCATTTGGTATAAATTGCCATATGCATTATATACATAATAATAACCACATTTATAAATGTGTCTTTTATGTTATTCAAGATCCTGATAAAAATTATAGAGACTCTGCACAATAAAGTATATGGAAAAGAAGGAGTTATCAATTATATATTTTATCTCCTTTCCTTAAAAACCTATGATGGCAGTTTGACTCCAGCTTGAAGTCATTCCATATCAACTAAAGGAATTTATTAAGTAGAAGATAAATGGGGATCTTGCACATGTTGTTAGCGACTAATGACCTCAGAATGCATATAGAATCGTAAATATCTGGTTGTTCAATATGTCTGTGGAAACACATTTGCATTATATGGACTGATGATTCACTGAGAAATGAGAGTCAGTAATGTAGCCATAATGGAGTTTGCAGACCACTGGAGTGGTACATCATACAAACTCTAAATTATTTTTTAAATTAAATAGGCCCTTTGTTGACTTGTGATTAACAAAATACAGCAGATCCCAAGCTAAGAAACAGGCTTTGAACTGTGTCTGATAGTTCACAGCTTCTGTTGTGTGTGGCCTGATGTCCACAGAAGGCATTTACTTGGGATGTCCTGACCCTGGCTAGGCCAAATGAAAGTCTTCAATTCTTTGGTGGGGACAAGGGTAGGGGTGTGATGAGTGGCACACTGCTGCTCTGGGGAGAGGACTATGATGATCGTATTGCCTATTCCTAATTTCACACATTTCAGAGAAAAACTAATGATGACCTTGGTACTGTGGACATCATCTTTGTCTTGATCCTCAACAGCGCCAAATCAATTTGACGTCTGGGAGAGGCCAACTGGGGAGAGGAGATGCAGGTGGCCCTGGCAGTTTTGCAACTCTGTACATGAAAGTTCTCCTCCAGGTGTTTATTTTGTAACCCCTTACTTCCTTCCAAAGAAATACATATCCAAATTTATATTTCATCAAAATGCAGTTTTGTTGCAGATGAAAATCACTGCTCTAATTCTAGGATCTGATGATAAAGCTGCCTTGTCCTTGAGTTACTTCTGAGGTTGCTTACCTGGTTGCTTTTGAGTCAAGAATGTAGCTCTCCACAGAACTGACCACCCAGGGGCAAAATAGAAATAGATAAATATAAGCAGCCAGCCAGGATCCCAGTGGATTTAAGTGGGCTGGGAGACCACGGGACTACATGCCAGCACCTGGAGGGTGTGCCTCAGGGTCCAGGTGGGCCATGTGATTGACATGAGCATGTGTTCAGGCCAAGGGAGCAACCTCCCTCCCATCCCCCCAACTTAGAGGACCTGAACAACAGGAAGCACAGTGACAAACCAATCCTTCATAATAACATTTGAGACTAGCACCAGAAACCAAACAAAAAATAAATCCACATGTCAAAGCCACAATGAAAAAATAACAGCATGGGAAAAGCCCATGATAAATCCACACCAAACTCGACCACTGCTATAGAAGGTCCGTACAGGGAGATCCTCCTGGAAGGAAACCAAGACATGGACCTTAGAAGAACAGTTGTAGATGTATTAAAAGAAATCAAAGAATATAAAGAATAAATCAGAGAAATAAGGGGAGAAAATAAAATACTCAGGAAGGATATAGAAGGGCAAAATTATAAACTCTGAAAGAGTTTTATAACTCTTATAAACTCAGAAAGAACTAGAGGAAGAGAAACACAAACTCTGAAAAGAACTAGAGGGACAGAATGACAAACTCCAGAACGAAGTGGAAACACTGAAATGATCCCAGGCTGAAATGAGAAAAGAAACAGACCAGTGAAGCAAGGAGCTACAAGTAGAGAATGACAAGCTCCAAAAGGAAGTGGAAATTCTAGGGGCTGGAGAGATGGCTCAGCAGCTGGGAGTGCCGACTGGTCTTGCAGAGGACCCAGGTTCGGTTCCCAGCACCCACATGGTGGCTAAGAACCATCTTTAACTCCAGTTCCAGGGGAATCCGATGCCCTCTTCTGACCTCTGCAGCGTTGCAAGACACAGGTGCACCAACCTACATTCAGACAGTACATTCATAAACATTTAAAAAATCTAGTTAAAAAAGGAAGTGGAAATACTAAAGAAATCAGAGGAAGAAGTGAAAAAGGAAATGGAACATTTATCCAATCAGAAGCAGAATGGATGAAGCAGAAAATAGACTATCAGACCTGCAGGACAACACGGACCAAGTAAAATGCACAAGTGAAGATTATGAAAAATTAAAAAAAAAAACCCACAAGAGTGGAAGAACCAGGAAATGTGGGATACTGTGGTTCTTTGAGAGAATAAACAAGATAGACAGACCTCTATCCCAGATAACCAAAAGAAAGAAGGAGCAACTCCAAATTAATAGTATTCATGATGAAAAGGGAATCATCACAACAGATAAAGAAAAGAATCAGACAATCATATGAGACTACTTCAAAAACCCATACTCTACTAAGTTTGGAAACCTAAGAGAAATGGATGAATATCTGAAATCCTGGGAACTAACAAAGTTTAACCAAGAAGAGACTAACACCTTAAACAGACCCATGACATGGGAGGAAATTGAAGATGTAATAGAAAGCCTCCCAATTAAAAAAGCCCAGGCCCAGATGGTTTCACAGGAGAATTCTATAAAACATTTACAGAGGTCTTACAACCATTACTACTCAAACTATTGAGAAGTATACAAACAGAGGGAAATCTTCCACCCTCCTTCTATGAAGCCAGCATCACTCTAATATCAAAACCAGGCAAGGACACAACCAAAAAAGGAAACTCTAGACCATCTTACTAATGAACACAGATGCAAAAATTCTAAACAAAATACTTGCAAATCACATACAGAACTACATCAGAAAGATTATCCATCATGACTAAGTTGGATTCATGCCAGAGATGCAGGGATGGTTCAACATACGTAAATCAATAAATATCATACAACACATAAATGTACTGAAAGACAAAAACCACACAATCATCTCAATTGATGCAGAAAAAGCATGTGACAAAATACAGCATCCCTTCATCTTTAAAGTTCTAGAGGGAATTAGATTGAAGGGAACATTCCTCAATGTAATCAAAGCCATATACAACAAACCTATAGCCAACACCATCCTAAATGGAGAAATATTAGAATCATTCCCCTTAAAGGTGGGAACCTGGAAAAGCTGCTCCCTATTGCCATTACTCTTTAATACAGTGCTTGACACACTTGCTAGGGCAATAAGGCAAGAAAAGGAAATTAAAAGAATACTAATTGGAAAAGAGGAAGTCAAACTACTCCTGTTTGCAGATGGTATGATAGTTTACCTGAGGGATGCTAAAAACTCCCACCAGAAAACTCCTAGAAACAATTAAGGGTTTCAGTAAAGTGGAAGGATACAAAATTAACCTAGAAAAATCAGTAGCCTTTATTTACACCAACAACAAGCAACTGAAGAGGGAATATAAAGGGACCTTCCCACTCACAATATCCTAAAAAGTTAAATAACATAACCTGGGGAGAAATCTAATCAAAGACACTGAAGATCCCTAAAACAAAAATTTTAAACCCCTGAAGAAGGATATTGAGGAAGACATCAAAAGATGGAGAAATCTCCCATGCCCATGGATTGGAAAAATTAATATAGAAAAAATGTCCATTCTACCCAAATTAATATACAGATTCAATGCAATGCCAATTAAAATCCCAATGGGTTTCTTCACAGACTTGGAAAAAAATCCTTAAATTCATATGGAAAACCAAAAGACTCTGAATAGCTAAAGCAACCCTGAGTGAAAAATGCAATAGGGGGGAGGGGGAATCCACCTTACCAGACTTCAAGCTATATTACAAGGCTATATTCATAAAGACAGCTTGGTAATGGCACCAAAACAGACCCATTGACCAATGGAACAAAACTGAAGATTCAAACTTGAGCTCATACAATTTCAGCCACCTCATATTCGATAAAGGGGCCAAAAAAAAAAAAAGCCAGCATCTTCAGCAAATGGTGCTGGCAAAACTGTATTACCATATGTAGAAGAACAAAATTAAACCCCTACCTCTCACTCTGTACAAAAATCAACTCCAAATGGATCTAAGACCTCATCATGAAACCTGAAACTCTAAAGGTGTTAGAAGAAAAAGTTGGCAGCAACCTACAAGACATAGGCATAGGAAAAGACTTTCTAAATCAGACAGCAGCTGCACAGGAAAAAAGGTAAACAATTAACAAGTGGGACCTCATTAAACACAAAAGCTCTTTACAGTGAAAGAAACAATCAGAGAAGTGAAGAGAAAACCCACAGACTGGGAGGAAACCTTCACCAGTGATACATCTGACAGAATATTAACTTTCAGAATATATAAAGTCCTCAAAAAACAAAGATGTTAGAAAACAAACAACTCACGCAAAAAATGGGGTAAGGAGCTGAACAGAGGCTTCACCAGTGAGGAAGTAAAGATGGCTGAAAAAATCTCAGAAAGTGTTCAACATCATTAACGATTAAGGAAATGCAAATTAAAACCACTCTAAGATGTCATCTCACTCTGATAAGACTGTATAAGATCCAGAAATCGGTTTTATAAGAGATTACCTCTACAATAGTTGTCTCCAATTTACAGTTGGGGAGCGACCTCATCATTGTCATATTTCTCCTTGTTCTATGGGTGGGAAGGCAAGGAAGTCTCTCATATCAAAACCTTTGTGGCACCTAGAAGGTAAGTTTCATTAGGACTCATTATAACTAGTTGTTAAATGTAGGATCCACAGAGGGGTTCGATGTTTATGGCAATCTGAGGCTTTTCTTCCTTTGAATGTTCAGACGGGTCAGCCTTTCCGTTGCCACTTTTTGGTACATCCTACTCAATGCAAACCTGTATCTTTTCTTTCTCAGCCGTTAAGTTGGTGACGTTTTGTCCTGTTGGAACAAACAAATCTTTTCCCATAGTTAGTTTTAAGATTTGAATTGCAAGGGTTTGATGAAAAGGTTTCATGTCTTTCTGTATCCCCCCCCCCTTTTTTTNACATTCATACACATACAGAAATAAATAAAATTAATTAAAAAAAATTAAAAAAAAGAAATAATTACAATACAATTAGGCATGAGGATTCCCAATAAATTTTGATGAGTTAGTTTACCTTTTTTCTTTATGCTCATTTGCAGGTACTGAGTACATATAATATTTTGAGAGAATGTGGTAAAATAATATGAACTTTAGAAGAGCAAGTGAGTGATTCTGAAGAAATGACTTCAAAGCTCTTGGTTATCACTGATACTTTCATCAACAAATACAAAACACACTAATTTTGGCTTTGGTTTGATTTTCTGACACAGCATCTTGCCATGTAACCTCGGTTGTGTATTCACTATATAGTTCAGGCTGGCTTCGAAGTTGATCTTCCTGCCTCAGCCTCCCGAGTGCAGGCCTCTGCCACCAAGCTCAGCTTAGACCAGTGAATTTCGTGCTGAGAGAAGCTTTTCTTATGCATGAGATTTTTCAGTTATCTGTGTATGTATACAGATATATTTTCTGTTTTTGTTAGTTAAGCTTTGGAAAATATCAGCAAAACTATTGCTTTCCAATGTTTTACCTCCATATTTAAGTGTTATTTTCTTGGTAGTTCCCCTGTCAACCAGGCACATGGTGTTCTGAAGATCTTCCCAAATTGCCAGAGGCCCTATCAACAATTCCCCTTTTGGGTCTACTTAGTTTCAACTCTGAACTACGAATGTTTAGTCATTCTCCATCTATTAGAATCCACCCATCATTTGACCCATAAAGTCCATCATCATGAAGTCATACACATGAAAACTTCCTCACTCACATGATCTATTTCACAGCTTAAAAGATCTTTTCTCAGTTACTATCCATTCAAAGACTCAGCTACCTGTCACATTAAGTTTGGCCCAGCCTGTAATCTCAGCACTCAGAAAGCTGAGGAAGGAGAACTACTGTGAGTTCCAGTCCAAGCTGGGCTGCACAGTGAGTTCCAATCCAATCAGGGCTACAGTGTGAGACCTTGTTTCAAAAACACAAGTGGGCTGGAGAGATGGCCTAGCAGTTAAGAGTGCCGACTGCTCTTGCAGAGGACCTGGGTTCGACCCCCAGCACCCACATGGCGGCTGAGAACAATCTTTAACTCCAGTTCCAGGGGAATCCAAGACCCTCTTCTGACCTCTGTGGCATTGCACGACACGGGTGCACAAACCTACATGCAGACAGTACATTCATATACATACAAACAAACAAACAAACAAACAAACAAAAACACAATTAACATACAAAAAACCTGACTTGTAGGAGAGACATGTGGAGAATGACACTACAGTTTACATTAGTTTATACTCTGAAGGTGCAAGTGCTAGAGTCTTGCTTCCTAGTGTGGGGATGTGACATGTAGCATCATTTACAAAATAGCAGTTGGTTCAATTTTGAGTACAAGTGCCAGGGCAGAAATGACTGTGAATGTAAACTGGTACAACCACTGTGGAAAGCAGTGTAGAGAACACTTAAAAGACTCAAAATGAACCTACCACCTGACCCGGCCATACCTCTCCTGGGTATATACCCATAAGACTCATCCTACTGCAAAGATACATGCACATCTATGTTTATTGCAGCTCTTTTCACAATAGTGAAGAGTTGGAACCAACCCAAATGCCCCTCAACTGACGAGTGGATAACAAAAATGTGGTACATCTACACAATGGAGTTCTATGCAGTGGTAAAGATAGATGACATCATGAGATTTGCAGGTAAACAAATGGAACTCAAAGCCCTTATGCTAAGTGAAGTAACAAAGTCTCAAAAAAAACAAACGGAGAATGGTTTCCCTCATTTGTGGATGCTAGTACCAAATCCCCCAACTGAAAGACAAGCTGAGCAATGTTATTGTTATATCTCTTTCTATCTGAAAGCAACTGTGATGTTATAAGGTGAATCTCTTAATGAGCCCTAGAGTTACCTTACCCTGCATACTTTTAGACATGGTAATTAATGTATATGGTTGAAAAGTATATATCCATACTTTAGGATAATATAAAATTAAAGGGAAAATGCAAACTCTTAAACATATATCAGAGTTAACATAAAGTTTATTCCTGGAGGACATAACTCTATGTTATGTCATACATGTATGTACCTGGAGGTACATACATGTATGACATTTATATAGGCATATTTTGGAGCAATACAATGGGGAGGGAACCACAACAACATAGGGACTTGGTCAAAGAATGGACAGATATAGTTAAATTCTGCCCCAAACAATGGACCTTTACAGAGAAAAACTTTAAAAAGACTGAGAGAAAGATGAAGGAAAAGTATGGCATAATGCATGATCTGGGGTGGGGTGGGGGAAAGGGGAATGTGCCTAAATTGAACTGAAAAATGATGTTTGAAATACACAAAACAATAAAATATTATAAAAATGAAATAAATAAAAGTATTCTTTTTATTTCAGGAGACATTTTTGGATGTTGTATTTGTAATTCAGGAACTGTTTGAGGTCCTGGAAGTAGATAAGCTTCCTTTAAAAATAAAGGAACTTCACCCTCAGAAAGCCTTAGAAAATGTTCAGGAGAAAAATTCGTATGTTAAAAGTGGTACCCAAACAACGAAACGGTTAACACAAAACTAAACCAAACCTAACACAAAACTAAACCAAACCAAAACCAACACCTGCAACACCCTCTCCCCTCCCCCCGTAGCACACAAGTAAAAGGAAGCTACAACTCTAGTGCAGTAAAGAAAGCTTAAGAACAGTTTTAAAAGCCGGGCGTGGCACACGTCTTTAATCCTAGCACTTGGGAGGCAGAGGCAGGCGGATCTTTGTGAGTTCAAGGCCAGCCTGGTTTACAGAGTGAGTTCCAGGACAGCTGGGACTACAGGGAGACCCTGTCTCTAAAAAAACAAAAAAAAAAAAAAAGTTTTAAAGTATGAGGAGTTCATATACTAAGAATAAACCAGGCCTCAGAACTCAACAGTCAGGCACTCTGTCCAAGCCGCATCTCACCGAGTGTGAGGAACTTAGTGCAAGCGGGATCAGAGGAAGGGGAGACATGGGAAAATCCTTGCCGAGGGATGTGTGGATCTTCTCTGGTCCTTGGTGCTTTGCTTCTGTCCAATGAGGCCCAATCATCCAGGAATATTCCACAGTGGAAACTGACAACATGTGCTGGGATTGAGACGCCATCCACCTGAGGCCTGAGAGTCACAACATGATGCAGGAGCCTCCTGCCAGGGGTGGGATGTTAGGGAGGATAGGGACACAGGGCAGTGAATGTTGTGGATTTGAAATCTGAGTAGCTGAGTTTCCTATTTTTGTGAAATTTCTCTATCCCGAAAATCAACAATCACAATAATAAAACTATTGAGCAGTTACTGAATAGGATCTGGGGCCAAAGTAAAGTCAGGATCCACAAAATCAGTATGATATAGGCTTCTCAAGCAAACAGGGTGGGAAATATAAAGTCAACTGCTCAGTGTCTTTGAACTTTTCACTGGTAGATGTGAGCAGAAAGCCTGGGTAAGTGCTCGGCGATCTCCTCTTGGCACCTTTATAGCTGTTGCTCTACTGCTTAGTACTGGGATGATCCACATGGCATATTTATATTCCAGGACCTGCTTCATGTGTGAAATGGAGTTTGATTTACTAAATACTCTTAGGAATGTTAATGAATAAAGGACATGTTGACTTTAAAAATCCTGATCTTCATGAATGTCATCCCAAAAGTCATGCAAAAAGTACAAGTTTGGTTATGTATAAATAATGAAGTATAGGTTGTGAGGCAGGCAATGTGTGACAAGTCATGATGTGTATGAACATAACAGGAAAGCAACTTTAGTTATTTCTTACTTAGTTCAATACATACAGCAAACACTATTTGAGAGTGCCCTGTGCAGCATTTTTCTTGAGTAAAATCGTAACTTGATTCCATCTTTGAAGCAATCCTTTTCTATGAGGGAACATTACCATGGTGACAAAGGAGAAGCAAGAACTCTTTTTGTATAGAGAATATTGAATTTTTGGTGGGTTATACCTATTAAGCTACTTTCCACAGTAGTGGAAGACACTATAACACAGTGCATCTCTGGAGATATACTTCTGATAGCCTGTTAACGGCTATTTCAATTGCTTGGTCTTGTACAGAATTATAGGTTGTTCTTATCTTCTGTGAATACTTAAAGCATTGATTACATGGGAATTGGAGTGAGATACTTTAAGGCTAAAGGAAAAGCCTTTAGGGTTCCTGTCAGTCAACACAGTAGCCTAAGAAAATAAAGACTTCTTGGGTCAAAGTGAGCATGACTTGAGTGAGGCTGTTGATGGACAATCAAGACATTACTAATGACCTAGGGGCTCACAATCTGAAGTGTGTGCTGTACCCTTGAGCTATTCCTTCTAGGTCCTCAGAATTCATTTTAATTATTTAATTATTATTTTTTTATATGTATGAATGTATTGCCTGCATATATGTAAGTGCGCCTGTGTTGTGCAATGCACATGGAGGTCAGAAGAGGGCATACAGTCCTCTGGAACTGGAATTATTGATGGTTGTTAGCTGGCATAAGCATGGCGGGGACCAAACCTGCATCTTCTTCATGAGCAGCCAGTGCTCATAACCTCTGAGCCATTTCTTCAGCTCCTAGAATCCTTTTTTAATTAGCATAGAATGAAGGGCATGGGAGACAATGATGAAATGGAATTTTTCCCCTAACACTATCACTGAAACTCTCTAGGTTCAATCTTTCCCACTTTTCAGCGTTTTGAAAGATTCCATAGATTTTTAAGTTATTTTCAAACATTAAAAAAATCTAGTCTAAATCAAATATGAATTTTACCTATAATTAAGTGCTTGTTCCCTTTTCTTGGCAAAACCTCATATCAGTTTTTGAAAAATAGAGGTGGAGAAGCCACCTGGGCGAGTAGCTTGGGAGCTGGGGCCTTGAGGGCGGGACCCGGGCGCTGGGCCAGAGGGTCCGGAGAGTCCGGCGGCCAGGGCGGCTGTGCCTTTGGGCAGGATACCCAGAAGCCACCTGGGCGAGTAGCTTGGGAGCTGGGGCCTTGAGGGCGGGACCCGGGC